>JAOYNN010250079.1:0-10438 GCA_025770095.1 Goniobranchus kuniei
CAGTGCATGTATTGAGCAATGATGCTCGTGGTTGCTGGACTTGGTCTCTTCCTTAGCGAGTCATAAAGGCAAACTTTATTACTTGTTGCTTGGCCGACGTTGGAAACCGTTATTCAATGGTTGTTGTCAGCATGTATAAATTGAACAAAACAACCACTTGGAACTTTGAACGAGGAGTTCTGCTGAAGGACAGAGTCTTGCAGTCCCAACTGATTAGGAAATTGTATTTTTAGGAGTTTGTTTGCTGCTTTCATATGTTGATCATTCATCCATGAATGTCCTGACGGTTTTCTTTGAAATAAGTGGTTGCACCTTTGATTCAGCAAATGTTTTATTGGGTATCTCTCTGTTTTGGCATGAAGATTTGGGATGACAGTGTGTAGAACATTCAATTCCATTGGCCCAACATGTGCATTTATCACTCTTGCATAAACCCTTGCAAGAACAGTGTGCTTTCAGGAATAGATTTTCAGGATGATGCTTCTGTGCTGTCTCACGTAGACTTATGGATTTCTCATCATTTGTTTGAAGATCACCACCGTATGCTTGCAGATCGCCTCCCATGAATTTCGTGGTGATCACCCCAAACGCTGTACTTAGTGAGTATGTCTTCACTTTGTTCCCATGGATTGATCGTACAACGGCTGGTAGACATGTCAAGTCTGTTGATGTAATGGTACGGACCAACTTTGGCATAGCAACGCTAACCGGATCTCCCACTGAAACTCTTGAATTTTGACTCGTTTCCCATTGTTGTAAAACTCTGACATCTTGGCAGCTGAAACGTATGTGTTGTCCAATGCTTTTTTACGGATGACAGAGTGAAGTTGTTGCTTTTCTGGTGATGCAGGTGACGCTGGTAAAAGGGAATTGTCTTCATGTGGCAACGGTGATGATGGCTTTGTAGGACTATCTGAAGTTGGTGGCTGGCTAATTTCAGCTTTGGCACCAGTTTGGTCTTCGACATCACCAACATCCTCCTCCGCAAAGCATCCTTTCGCCCCAGGAAATATCGCAGTTGGCACACTTTTTCCAAAGACAACGTAGTAAAGAGCATCTTTGATAGTTTCCTACTTGGTATATAGTTCATTGAGAAGCGTATGCGTGGCAGTCATGATGCCCAAGGATATTGTATTGCATCATCATCTATTTTCTCCTCTTCCTTCATTGCATCGATCTTCTTCTCTATAGTTCGATTCCCTCTTTCCACGAGTCCTTGTGACTGAGAATGGCGTGGGCAGCCATTAATGAATGCGGTCTCTCCTCCCCATCTGATGAACAGTGCTTGGATTAAATGATTAACAAATTCATGGCCGTTATCAGAATGGAAAAGTTTCGGTGGTCCAAAATATGCCAAAACCCACTCTTCAAGTAATTTTGCCACTTCTTCTGTTGACTTATGCTTCAGTGGAAACAGCATGTGAAATTTGGAAAAGTGATCCATAAATGTCCAATGTAGTTATATTCACTGTTTGATGAATGTCTCATGTCAATGAGATCGACTTGAACTCTTTCAAGAAAATCTTTTTGAATAATTGGTTGAAGTGGTGGTCTAGTGACTTGTGGTTGACTTAGTTGACACACTGGACAGTGTTTGCAGTACTCCTGGACAAAACCGCGTGTGACACCAAAGTAATGACGATCTGCATAATCCTTCACTTTCTTGTAACCGCTATGTTTCAGTTTGTCGACATGGATTCCTTTGACAACATCGTATATGTTGCCAGTGTGGATGACTCTCAGGAATTTGGCACTGCCGTCAACTTCATCTTCATGTTCCTTTGGGATGGCGAACTTGATTCAATCCGAGGCCAGGAAGATTGACAAGCTGAAACTTTCTCGTCTTCATCCAATGTCTGAAGTGTGGGTCAACCTTCACATCTGGATTCAGGAGATGACATCTTATGGCAAAATACTTTTCTTCGCTGATGACAGGACTTTGCTTTGAAGCTGTTTGGCGTTCGACTGTCTTTTCCATAAGCTCTCTGAAAGCTGTATCGTTCTCCATAGCTCAGAATTTTCTGAAGAAAAAAACCCTTTTATTGGCCAGAGGTGAACATTTTTAACTCACTATTCATTCAGTTGATTTGTCTTTTTTTAAACATATATTTCTGGTGTGAAAAAAAATCATATTTTAACTCACTATTTTTTCGGTACATTTGTCTTTTGCTTGTTTTCAGTAGCACTGAATAAAAGTAAAGGGAAATCACTCTCTTCATCTGTTGTCATGTCTGAATAGATTTGCGGGCACTAGTAACGGAGAGTGGTCCCGACGTTTGTTGACATTGAAAACCCGGAAAAATTCAGAATAACCACTTACTAACGCTCACACATATTGTGTTTATATGTGCGTGTGTGTGTGTGTGTGTGAGAGAAAGAAAGAGAGAGAGAGACAGAGCATACCGATAGTTATGTTATCCAGTGGGCTCCTAACCAAGCCTTCGTTGCCTAATTCATAAAACTAAGGTCATTCATTGATCTTGCAACGCAATCGATCAGTGGTTGCACGATCGATCGATGGTTGCACAAATGATGGATCAATCGTTGGCACAGCGCGATCGATCGATGGCGCTAATCGGTCGATCGCGCATAACAATACCATATATGGAACGACATGTTGGGTTAGAGGCTTGATGTATTTTCCATACCAATGTCTTTCGTAGGGTAAACTTTCAAAAACCATGCAGTTAGTGTGCATACTACGGGTAAAACCCACTCTAGCCGCTGACTTTGACAGAATTTGAACTGACAACTGACTCAGAGCTCCTTCTCGACGAAGCAAGAAGTCGCTAAGGATCAATCGATGATTACTAAGATATTTGTAGTGTACAAGAGATTCACCTACATTACAAATAGACTTATCTTGATATGGTCATCCATCGCTGTTTTCTGACTGTGGGTAGGCTATCCCAGGATGTGACAACACATTACTAAAATCAGCGCCAATCAGGCTGGTGCATCTTTAGATTCTACATCTAGCTGCATTTCTAGGCTTGATATCTACTAGCCTAGGGGATGGATACTCGGGATTAAACTCGATATTTCATCTTGACCTAAAATCAACTTTCCATAACTAATATCTGGATGGAAGGCACTCACTTCGATATCTACATGGGTCTATAAAGTCACTGATCTCCAAGAAGATGAGATTTGTACTGCCTTTAAATAAACGCCATAAATAAATGATACTCAGACTTGTCAGATTCAGGCTGGATATGAATGATGATACTCACACAGGTCTCCCTAGATCTAGAGTCTAGACTGCACGATCAAATTATCACTTATGGACATTTGAACCTTGAAAAGAAAACAAAAGTCGTAAGAAGAACAAACAACAACTGTATTCATAAATAGACCTCAGAGCTCGACAAGGAATATTGTGTATGTCATTGGCTTGGTTGGGAACAACATATTATTGACATTCAATACTTTATTTCGTTTCACTTTATTTCGAATGAAAATATGAAGGATAATTAAAAAATAAAAAACGGATCAAGATCTATTTTCGCTTTCGTTTTTGTATCTCCATTGCAAACCACTGCGGTACGACGACGTAAATAGACTTACCCTAAATCTAGATCTGGAGAATCTAGATCTTTGTAATCTATGAACATTGTGTACAGTCCGCCGTAGTCTTTAAAATGATTGCAAAAGGACATATTGGCCCCAGTTCATGAGAAAAAGTCTATAATTTAAGGTAAAAACAGTGGGCGCTTCTTCGTTTGTTACCCCAGGCCCTATATACTACTTAGTACTACTCCTAGCAAAGGCCCAGGCCTTGTATAGCACAGTAGAGGGTATCGATCATCGATTTAAAGAGGATGGTATCGATCATCGATAACTGTGGTTGGCATAATAGGCATAGAGCCTCAACATTGAAGAAAAAGATGTTGAAGTAAAATTTGTTTGGCTTTTTCTGTTCTAAAGGAGGACCTGGTCCTGGATATCAATTGGGGGAAAAAGTACGACTTTTTTGACATTCAGGTCAACCAATCAAACTACCGATTCCATAATTACTAAGTTCGATACTGGCCACTTTACACCGATGTTCGTTACTCTCCACTCGGGTAACAAATAAAGAAGTTCAAGAAGTGGGCAAATGTGCAGTGTAGCGTCTATCGATGGAGGATTATGGCAATTATTTGGTACTCGATACTTTAATCGATTCTTTTAGGCCTATTTTATTCCTTTTTTGTAAGCCCATTAATTCTCTAGACTAGTCTTTTGTGACTGTACTGAGGGTTATTTGAAAGCACGGTGATAATCCAGCTTCTAGATCTAGATAAATAGTAGGTAGATTGTAACTTGATTTTCTAATATGCTTACACCCAAAATAAGCCGTGATGATTGAAGGAGAAAGGGGTAAATAGATCTAGCTCTGTATTGATATCCATCGATACCAGCTACATCACAAAAAAGGCCGCTTTTTACACAGTCGACGCTACACTGCACGTTTGCCAAAAAGTGGGCTAGTGTATAATGTAAGATATTAGGTGGTTGGGACTTTGGTTGTACATGACATAGATCTAGTTATTAACAAAAAGGGTAAATTTTTACTTTTACACCTTTTCATGATGACGCATTGTCAGTAGGATTCTCAAGATATGTGCTGTCAGATATCACTGCGTGTGGAAGATCTCTTATGTGCGTGGATGCTCGCTTTGCTCGCATCCCCGGTTACGAAGTGGACGCTCGCTTCACTCACATCCACGGCAGGGGCGTTTCCCCCACCACACCACACCCCCCATCTAAAAAACATCCCTTGGAGGGTTTATGGTAAAGGGGTTGCCGCGGCCTAAATCTCACTAAACCTACCTTTAGATTTCAGATATAGATTTAAAAGTTTTTAACAAAAAAAAAGGAGATTTTACTGCTTATCACACTTACCTTTTTATTTTATTCATGAATTACTAGATTTATCACTCTCACACTCCTGAATACTTTGAGCTAGCCCACAGTAATCGTTTTCGCCAAAAAAAGCAGCAGCTGAAAAATAATCAAACAGTCGCCATTGCTGAAATTCGTATGATGTACCAAAAACCGTTGCGCATGCGCTTTGGACAACATTGTGGGGTTAGAAAGACTGGAATTGACCTGGAAATCGCTCAATGTCGGCGAATTCAGCTCTGTTATGGGGTAAATGATTCCATACTAGAAGGCATTGTAACTTCTAAATGGTGCATCAGCGCAAAATTTAACTATCATTTTCGTGTTCAGCACATGAAATTACATAAGAATATGATATTGGAAACATACACTCCTCATAAGGTGTTTAAGTAAAAAAATAACAAAAAAAGAGATCCACATGAGTATGAGATCAACTTTATAGATACGTTTGATTTTCCCGTGTTATGAAATTCCTGCCTCATTTTATTTATTATTTCTATTCTTTGCATGCTGTCTGCAGAAGGTTGGGACTCAAAATGTCATGTCATCAGTTTTGTCGACCTTGTTGAGTTGTGAAATACATCTTAGTGATCATAACCATGTCTTATTATTACTCTCCACATAGTTACCCCTCCCTTGATTTATTCATAGACATTTATATTTAGAACGGTACCTGTTTTAATGTTTCTTGACCACAATTGTCTAATGACACTTTCTTTCTTACCTCATTCAAATGACAAAGTCAACTGAAAAAGGCTAGATCTCAATACACTGGGGAGGAAAATGTCATGACTGGGATTGGAAGAGGAAGTCAACAGTTCAAGCATGAACCAATTACGAGGATGGCTTTATGGGCGTGAGAATCAAACTAGATGGCCACATGACAAACATGAACAGGTGGGGATTTCAAATCTTAGTTAAAATCTGCTTACTGTAAACCTATATAATGTTTCAACATGTTTCAGCATTTTTTGACAGTTCCATTAACCCTCGTTAAGCTACAGTGTAATGCATTATGCTCGCCCTGGAAGCAACCCGAGAAGCACGACGGCTTAATATGACAAGCCCGAAATCTCACCTCTGCCCGGAAGAGCACTGACGTAATATGACACACATAGGACCCTGACCCTACTAAATGGAAAATTTTTGTTTCCTTACGAGGAAATTGACCCAGAAGTGGTCTTTATTATGATTTAAAGAACTACCAATGGGGTTGCAAGTTATTTTAATCTTTTACCTTGGATTCCGGCTGTGTTATTGAGCATTAAAGTGGGGCTTTCCCAGCCAGCAAGGCATGACATTGACATGCCAACCGTTGCCTTTTGTTTGAATGAGGCCTATTCACCTTTATATTATGAAACTGACTCAGTTGAAGTCTTTACTCTAATTTAAAGATCAGCCAATGGGATTGCAAGTTATTTTAATCCTTTACTCTGGATCATGGCTTTGTTATTGAGTGTGGACATAGGGCTTGCCAGCCAGCAACACATTGTCTTTAGGCCTACATGATCGCTTTCATTCGGCTCATTCAACTGTTTGCCTTTGTGTGCACCAGTTGGATACTGATATTCTCGTCACTCTGTGATTTTTTTTATTCACTGCATTCTTTCATTATTATATCCCATTGCATTCTGTCATTAATATATCCCTGAGAAATGGTGGTTTAAGACCTGAGTGACCCAATTGTTGTGGAACACCCCAATTTTTAATTACAAAATATGTCATCAAGCCATCCCCCCATTTGATGTCACTTCCAGTAAAATGGCAAGCTCTACTAGGTTTAAATTAAAAGGACAGTTATATTACTGTAGTGGGACTTCTGTTATTGGGACACCAGGAATTTGGGACGAAATTCTGGGAACAGAATTTTTTCTGCATTATTTATCTCTATTCCAGATAAGGTCCCTATCAATTCGGGACAATTTTGTCAATTTCAAGTACATTTTCCCTTTTGTCACAACAATGCCTCACATTACACATGAATAGGACAGTCTGTTATTATGAGGTAACGAAACGAACATAAAAAATTGTCCTGACACAGACAAATCAAGATGGTGCCATGCCAACACCTAGGCTATGTTAACAGACCATTGCAATGAATGATGCTCTGCTTGTTTCATGAAGTAATGGGACAAACTAAGAAAATGCGCTCCTCAAAGATGTCATCGAGTGAATAATAAAGCTGCATCATGAAGTTTACACCTTGCCGATGCCTGCGATTGACAGGTAGGTTTTAACTGCATGTTTATGACCAACAGTCGCAATAAAGTCAATGAGATGTTTTTGGTCAATGGTCAAAATGAGCTACAGACTTATTCAATCTCAGCAGACCAATTAAAGAAGAATTCAGAGGCACGCATTCAGTGATGACACTTCCATCAGTATGGGCTTCACACTGCAAAGCGATAAGTCAACTGCATATTTATGTAAATGAAGTACACAATAACCATTGTAGGTTCTGATGGCTGTAGTCGTTTCGTCTTTAGTTGCAGAGAACCTTCTTGACGCTGTACAGACCATTCCAGCCATGGTTTACGATGAGGCGTGGCAAAGCAATCAAACTAAAATCACTGATTTCTTCACATGCTAAACCAGTAAGTGCACAGAAGACGCAACAAAAACAGTCCCTTCCAGGACCACCCTTCTACTGGGATTGCCATGACTTGGCAGAAGGGCTTAAGTAATCTTCAAAATGAATGAAAAGCAAAATTCCAAACTCCCTGGGAAATATGGAAACCCGGCAAATCAGGACAATTTTTCAACCTCCCAGAGGTGTCCCAGTAACAGAGATCCTACTGTATTAACAGCTGCTGCTTTTTGTTCATACACATCCTGGATGTGCAAGAAAAAGCACTTCTGTACACTGCTGGCAGCCATTGACCTTTGTAATATTGTTTTCATTAATGTTCAGCATATATACATAAGGAGGGCCAATCATACCCCTGCCCACCTCCCTCAACATGTCAAAAAAGGCAGATTAATATGATTATACAGTAAAACTCGATGTTTATATCAACTCTTGTTCTTTTAAAGACCTCTCATTTTAGCAAAGATTCTGGTTATTCCCCAAATGAGGCTCAAAGAAGATTTTATCAGCACAGGGTAAGCAGTGAAGTACTGAATTTTACTATGGTTATAACTGTTGGTACCAATAGTAGTACGCTTCCTTTAATTAGAAACAGACATAATGAAACAGGTACTCCGTAGTAAGAGTAAGAGTGAATGATAAAGTGTGACTTACTTATTTGGTGAAAATTAAAGCAACTAAAATTTGGCACTCATGTGTATACACATTAGATAGGGTTCACACATTAGGGGGTTGACTTAACACCTTGCCTTGTCTTGACGATCAAAAACAATCTACACAACCAATAAACAATTTTTTACTTTTGCATGTAGGCGTGGTCAGGTGCTTTGTGTTTACCTAAATTTGGCAGTCGGGTATGGTGCGTGAACTTCTGAGTGAGGGGGTGATACGACGAGTGAAAACTTCAACGGCATCATTGCACATAGACGTACTTAAGTTATCCTGATGTAGGTGTGTACATTTAGGAATGGGCTTGGCTATAGACTTTAGACTGCGGTTGGAATAAGGAGAGGTTTTGGGCACTTTCTCAATATTTTTAAGTTGGGTTTCAAACAGACCTGTTCTCCTTATTACCATGGTATGCTGATTTGGGTTCTCATTATCCACAAAATTAATTATAGGGCCCAAATAGGGAGAAAAACAGGGATTTTGAAATTTCTCATTACACTAACATTTCTCGTTGTTTGAGTTGTTAAAGTAAGTGTTACTGTAATACATAATAAAAAACAACACACTGCTGTGGATATTAAGACAAATTTACATTTCATTCTGTCAGGGTTCTCAGCAGTCATTATAATTTTTAAAGACCCTCTGAAATCAACTTCCTCAAATGTTAAGCAGAAATTTGGACCATCGGAAAACATTTAAAATTATTAAAGTCAGTATTTTTATAATTATCAAGGACATCAAGTTTGTAAAAATGTCTTTAGTGTTTCTTTTCAAATGTATACGATTTTGATATCAGTTTTTTTTTTTAAAGTATTTGCACATAGAAATATAATTTTCATTTGATTTATTGGATTAAAGCATTTAAGTGTATGTACATTGAATTGTAATGTTATTTTCTGATCATTGTTGACAATTTTTCTCACTTTCTTTTTGTTTGCTGACATTTTTCATTTTCTATTCCACTTGAGACATGTTCTGATTTTTTTTTTTCAGCTCTACTTTTGCTACTCTATTCATTCAGTCATTTGTTCATGTTTAAATTTCTTCCACCCCTATTTGAGCTCCAGGGTCCTCATCTGAGAGATAGAATAGGTCTAACTGTCAGATTCCTCCATGTATGTCATGATTACTAAGGTTTGAGCAAAACCTTCCTCTCTGGTCTGTCCTCTTTCTTCTGTAAGCTCTTTTGTCTCCTGAGAAAGAGGGGCATTTTTGGGGGGAAGGAAGAAGGCACACCCAGTGCCTATCACCCGTTTCTGTGTGTTGTATGACATAAAATTTCTTTTATGATCACCTGCTATCTATGAAGCAAAATAATTTTTTACATAATGGTTAATGGGTGGTACAAAATCCTTGAATATTATAGGAAGCACAGATTGGGATTTAATGACCATTTTTAATAAGTTTGGATTTCTGTTAAGATGATTTTAATCCTAGTGTCTGAATCATCACTCCATTTAGTCACCTCCTCTGAAAATCTGTTTTACTATTTAGAATATTCATGTTTGGTCCTGTAACTAGCCTTACGTTCTTAAGTTTTCACACAGGTGCTGAGAAGGCCAAGTATAATTGAAAGAGTTGTAAAATGCCAAACAAACGAACATTTTATCCATATTAAATGTCATCTTACAGGTCACTGTCCACCGTTTCCCTGTTCTTGCTGGCCTCTCTCCCTTCCAAATTCATTCCTTTGTATCTTCTTGAAAATCCTCCTGGGGTTTCTTTGTCCCTGCCACAACTCTAAGTAAATAATTCATCAATGAGCCATACCCACAAAAACTCACTTTCATCAAATTCTTTTCCAATATCTTCAAGAGTTCAAGAAAGTGGGTGTGATTTGACCTCCTTCTCGCTATTAAGAAGTTCTTGTTATTCCCAAATGACGAATTTATGAGGGGATAATAAGGAAAATAATCTTATCTTGTAACCGGCATCATGGAACTATTACTATATGCGGCATGACAACACCACTGACCTGTGCTCACCCAATTCAGATGAAGATGAGAGACGGGAGAGGGGGAGGGGGGAGATTAGGACGCACCAGCACCAGATGTGCCCTACCAGTGGTAAATGGACAACATGGTGGGGATGGACTTAAGTGGCAAGAAATTTTTTGACCTGGAAGGAAAGAGAATCTCTCTGTATAACCGAGATGGTCATCTATGAACTCTCATTAAACCCAATGGTTTATTCTAATGAGTAAGCAAGGTTTTTGGTGAAACCAACCATCAAAATTAGGTACATGGAATGTGAGAACACTATGCCAAAAAGGAAAACTAGATAACGTTGATCAGG
>JAOYNN010250190.1:0-10438 GCA_025770095.1 Goniobranchus kuniei
TCTGAGTGTTTGTTTTGTAGCTCCCCATGTAGTAGTAGCCATGCGTTTGATAAGATTGAGTCTTTTGCCTGCCTTTTGTTTCACATCTTTCATATGTTCATTCATGGTCATTTTTTGGTCTAGTTTGATTTCAAGATAGACCGGCAAGTCTTCCATGACTAAAGTTTTTCCCATGAGTTATACTTCAAGGGTTGTTTTTTTTTAGGTAATGACAGCAGATACACATCATCTACAAATATAACTGGTACATAATTTAAGTTATGAGATTTGTGATGACATTCTCCACTCATTGGGTAGTCATTTCTTGTCAATTAATTTGAATTAATATGTACCCGACTCATAAACATTCATGACTCATACTATAAGACATACTTGTTTGTGTGGTGATGGGGAGAGGTTATATTTATATAGAATATTCTTAAGTCGGTGGCTCAACTCAGATGGAGGGGGGAAGGAGGAAAATAGAATATTCTTAAGTCGGTAGCTCAACTCAGATGGAGGGGAGAAGGAGGAAAATAGAATTTTCTTATGTCGGTGGCTCAACTCAGATGGAGGGGAAAAGGAGGAAAATAGAATATTCATAAGTCGGTGGCTCAACTCAGATGGAGCAGGAGGGGAGAAGGAGGAAAATAGAATTGTCTTAAGTCGGTGGCTCAACTCAGATGCAGGGGAGAAGGTTTTCTTAAGTCGGTGGCTCAACTCAGGAGTGGAGAATGAGGAAAATAGAATTTTCTTAAGTCGGTGGCTCAACTCAGATGGAGGGGAGAAGGAGGAAAATAGAATTTTCTTAAGTCGGTGGTTCAACTCAGAGGGAGGGGAGAAGGAGGAAAATAGAATATTCTTAACTCTTCTCAAACGTAAGGATTTTGGGGTATAGACGTAAGAATTTTTTCCAAATTTTTCGACGCTGGGTTTCCAAAGGAAACGTGGCTTTGACAGCTTTTTACTTACTAAAATATGGCAATTTATATATCAAATGAAAGGAAAATGAGTAAGGAATAGGAAAAACAAATAAAAAGTGGACTTTTTGACAAAAATAGGCCTAATAAAAACTACCGGTACATCGGTAAACGTCCGCAACGGTAAGATTTTTTTTCCGATACATTGGTATACGTCCGTAAAGAGTTGTCAGTGGCTCAACTCAGAGGGAGCGGGGAAGGGGTGTTCAAAATGTTCTTAACTCAGTGGCTCAACTCAAAGGGCTTAAATTGGTTTACCTTAGGAGAAGAGTCCATTGAAAATACTGCTATTGACAGGATTGATCTTGCATCATTTTATTGCTGGTGGTTAAAGTTATAGATAGGAAAATACAAAAAGCAAATAGATCTTTGGAGAAAGATACATCTGGAATATTTTTTTAAATTTAATTGAAACTGTTGTGCTAGTTTATTGTAAGTCAATAGTTCTTGACCTAAATGTCATTGTAAAGCACCGTGAGCATGGTAACACTGTGGAATGTGTGCTATATAAATTCCATCTCTTACCTATGTTTAATCAAATCACAGCCATTGGTGAGTAATCAGTCAAGCTCATGAATTCTGCAGACAAAATGTGTGTGAATTTTATGATTTCTCTCCTTTTACGGACAGATTTAGTGAATGTATGTATTGTATGAAATGTGTGAGGTTTAGTGCTATAGTCATGTCCATGTTTAAAACCCATTGTCTTAAATGAACAGTTTAGTGCTATAGTCAGGTCCATGTTTAAAACCCATTGTCTTAAATGAACAGTTTAGTGCTATAGTCATGTCCATGTTTAAAACCCATTGTCTTAAATCAACTAAAAACTGTGTCTGTATTCTATTTACAGTATGTGATTTCCTCTTGTACTATTATGCTGTTACTGACAAAACTAGTTTACCTCAAGTTATGCAATTTTTTTTGGAGAAAATGTTCTTCATTTTATGTCTGGTTTTTGGTTTGTTTGTTGTTGTTTTTTAACCAATCACCTGTTTTGCTTGTATGGAATTGGGGACTTGTACATTTTTTACTTTAAAGTCATACATGTATGTAAAATAATGTATGGACTTTACCCCATCCATCTTGATACATTATGTTGATTTGTACAGATAAAATGAAATTAAAATGTGATATGTTTTTGATGCAGCTTGTGGGAGGGAGGGGGTGGGAAAAGGGGTGTGAACAGTACAAGCGATAGCCATGACATACACTACCCTGTCACGGTCATCATAGACACCAGGGGAATTTCAAAGACTAAAATGAATTTTACACAGACTTGTAAATTCGTAGCCAATTGTCGGATTTCCGCTAAAATAGACTTTGTCATTAAATAACAAAAATAAAAAAATAAAACAGAAACAAAACCCAAAAAACACAGAAATGTAAACCAATGAAGACGATTTTTTGGTCTCCCCCTCAAATTTACATCTAAAATACACCCATTTAACCTACCCCTAAGTCTCACTACAACCCCCTTTTGCATTATAGTATGCTAACCGCAAGGTCCATTCATAGCTTGTACTGGCCGGTTAAGCCAGCAGCTAGGTCTAGGCAGTTGCACTAGCAACGTGTAGTTTTGTTGGTCAGCTCTCATCCCCCTCACGTCTGGGAGGCTGGCTCGCTCACCGTCACACAACTATCACACAGGATGTGCATAACGTACTAAATGAGTCTTCGCACACTGACGTCACAAACTTTCCTCATAGGCCCTGTTCAGACATCTTCTTCAGACTTCTATCATTCTTTGTAAACCGCTGAAGAAAGTCGGAAAGGGGCGACTGGGATAAATTAATTTCTGTGAGGAAAAAGACGAATTTATACTTGAAGCCGCTGGAATAAGCCTTCAGCGAGAGTAGTTTCAGTTTCAGTTCAGGCCGAGATTTCACACATTGTAACTCTGGAATCTAGATTTACTTTCAGTTTGGTGTGTAATCTTCAGTGATCTAGATATATCTAGATTTGTATAAAATCAAGATCTAGAGCTAGATTCTAGTTCCGATTTAGAGATCAATCTCTTGATCTCCAAAGGGAAGTTATAATTCTACTAATTTATTTTCTAAGCTTACTCTGGACTAGCTCATAAGATCTCGATAACCTTTAGATTCTAGTTCCCTGCCCTCTTACTTAATAGCAATGATATGTTTATGTCATGAACAGTTGTATAACAAATTCCGTAAGTCATAAGATTAGTTAGTAATTTCTAGTTGTACTCATATGGGTACTGATGTTTTACATGCGTAGGCCTACTGTTTTGGTCATATCTACTATGTGTGTGGGGGATGTGGAGTTCAGACAATATTGTCATTGGCTGTTACAGGTCTGCACATTGACTGCCATGGAGAAAAAGGCGCCAGACAGTGTTATTACTGTTATGTCATTTCTAGTCGGCATTGGCTATCCCGCGTCACGGTGCTTCACTGACAGCCAAGACTGGATGGCTAGACTTAACATTTTGTTGATGACAAGTTTGAAAATTCAATAGATCCGCGGCCCTACCATTTACATTCCCCAATTTGACTTCTTTCCTCCATTCCCATTTGCCTTGTTGAATCGTAGGTGGTTATTGTTTTGTTTCGTCTCTGCTCCTTAATCATTTCATACCAAAAACTGTTGTTCAGTTGCGTGCTTACTGGTATTTGTGTATACATATAAAGATCATGTCGTCCATGATTTATTAAAAGCAAAAAACAAAGCAGGAAGACAAAAACAAAAAGACAAAAATACAATGAGAAACAAACAAACATTTGTGTGCCTGAACTCATGAGTGCACATTGAATATAAATTCACAATAATAATGTTGTACATAATATAGGTTTTATTTAAAAAAAACAAACAAAAAACAAAACAGAAAAACAATAATTCAATACAGACAACCTGCTAAGGTCATGCAGAAACTAGCATCACAATCAAGGGACATATCCCATTATTTATCAAGACATCTTTTTGCATGGTCGGAGTTACCTCCTACATCGTCCATTGCTCTTCTCATAAAGACATGGTATGCATAATGCATAAAGACACGCTTTTCTCTGCGACCAAAGAGCGTGCGTTTATTCAGCGACTACTATATTTCAAGTAGTGGAAGGGATCAGGTGTTTAGACACATCAACCATAATTACCTTTATCATTAGTTGTATAAAAGGGCCCACTAGATATAGATCTATTATTATCATCAACATCATCACCACCACACCACCCTCTACCATCACTAGGAGTAGGAGGATCGCTCTTTCATTTTTACATGGTCTTGCTATCAGCCATATTTTTTATTGATATATGTTGTTCATTACACATTATATGTAAAAACAAATGTGCATAAGGCAGGGTAATCAATTTCACTGTATTTAGGTTTATACATGTGTTATGGTGAATGGATCTAGTCGCTGTAAGTGACTAGCAATCTAGGTTATAAGGTGTCCCTAATTCAATTTTCCAAAGGTTAGCAGGTCTGCAGCCCTTGATCAAAACAGGATTCCATGACATGGAAGCATCTGTCATTACCGCCTGTCAAAAAAGTTGAAAAGTGCAACAATAAGCAAGAACGTTAATGGTTACCGTGTTTTGGGATTCAAAATGTGTGCTTGTTCACTTTATGTCTCATTAATGCTTAAACTCTTGATACTTAAAGGTGCTGTGCGACGCAAAATGCCAAGACTTTTGACCCAAGGCATTATTCTTTTGATAATGCCACACCCCATACACGTTTTTGACATGGGTCCTGAGATCACCTGATAGCAATGATAGAACCCTTAAACACCAAACAAATATAAGCAGACTGATGACAGCTTTCTCCTCTGTCTTTGTTTCCATTTACTCAAGTTGACTTTATTTCCATTTACTCATGTCATAAGCATCAAAAACACATGCAATGTCACTTTTTCAGAGGCAGACAGCTTTCCCTTGTCTTAGGTCATCCTTTTAAATACAAGACAAGTAAATGGTCTATTGGATCATCAAAATTCCTTGCTCATCAGTTGAGGGAGATGAAAGTTTCAAAATGTCACTTTCCATTCTTCCATTGGTGTCATCATTGACTTGAAAAAATTTGTTGAGTTTGTTAAGTTTTGGGAATTTGTTTTGTCAATTTCAGTCTTTTTTGATGGACAAAGTAACTTTTATAATGATGCATGGAATTACTGAAGTGAAGCTTGGTCAGGTTCTGATTGGTCTCTTGAGTAAAGGTGCCAATTGATTGTTAATTGTCAATCATTGTCCTCTGAGCAGAGTAGCTGGATATAAGATCATGGAAGGAGCTTTGAGAAATTACCTCCCCTTTTTGAGATGCATATCCCTCTGTATGTGTGGTGTAATCACCAGAGGTTAGTTACAGGCCTGGGGAATCAATATTGTAAAAGTTATCCTCTTACTTTAAATTTGAGGGTCAAACTCCAAGCTGGTCAGTCCAGGTGCAGCAAACTCCAAAACCCTAAACAACCCATTCATTCAGTTATCAAAACTGACTTGTTCATAAGTTATCTCTGACAAAACCCCACATCTAGTCCTCATAAAGATGTTCCGTTATTGAGCAGGTTGTGAGGGGCTTGGTGCTTCAGCATGGCCAATTCACGGAGCAATACACCTCAAAAACTGAAACCAAAAGCACCTGTCTTCATTGCAATAGGTCAAAGTGTAAAAATGTTACCATTATGATTTCACACATACAAAAGCAAAAGCATTTTCTAGGACTATTTTATCACTGATATTTGCATACGATCAGAGTCTAGGGTCACAGACTTAAGCAAGAATTAAATTGCCTCAGTAAACCAACTGAGTGGGATATAACAAAAACTGGAGCCCTTTGAATCACAGGGTTAACACATCGGGTGCATCACAAACACAATTAACGGACATGATTCAAGTGCACAAATTTGCTAAGAAAGAACAATTCAAAATTTCAGTCGCAGCATGTTTCTATTGTGGTAAGGCTGTGGAAAAAGAAAAAAAACAACACAATTTTCATCAGAATGAGGTTGTAGCAAATCACTCCCTGACCCTGCCACATCCAAGAATATTTGGGTCAACTGCAAATCATAGTTATACAAAATATGGTTGCATAGTACTGTAATGTCATTTTGATCATTACTTTTACACAATGAAGAGAGTTGAATCTTGAATAAGCCATCTGGCAAAGAGCCAAATTATCTAAAATAATGTATCATTCTCATTACAATTAATGAAATCATCCATCATAAATTAGGTGAAAGGCAAGTGCATTTTACAATAAATACCAGTGTGTGAATACTACTACTACTGGTAGTAGTAATGATAATAGTAATATTAATCATAGTAATATTAATAATAGAAGCAGTAGCAGTAATAAGACCTGTTATTGGTATATGCCTAGGAAATCGAAAAAGTGTCCTGATTTCCCTGGTTTCCCGATTTCCTGGGGAAAAGCTCAGACCGACGGAAGTGTCATTGCATGCGAGCCAATGAATACTTGTCTTGAATTGGTCTATTGAGGTTCAATGACTATGTAGCTCCGGCCCTAAGATTCCTTTTGACCAAGGACCAGGAACATATGGTTCATTTTATAACATTATGAGTGTTGGTCATACAATTGCAGAAGATGGAATGGTTGAAACCAGTCTGTCAATCACAGTCGGCGGCAGTGATTGCAACATGGCAAGTGATAGATTTCATTACACAGCTTCATTATCCTCTTGCGGAGCTCGTTTTCTTCAGTCGTTGCTTCATGAAACAAACCGACTGTCATTGATTGCAAGGACCGGTTAACTTAGTTAAGGAGTTGGCATAGCACCTCAATTTGCCTGTGTCAGGACAATTTTGTTTGTTTTGTTATCTCATAATAACATATTGTCTTATTCACGTGCAATGTGAGGTATTATGGAAAAAATGTGAAAAATTATGTAGTTAAAATTTCTTTGAAATCAAGAAAAGATGACAAAATTATCCCAAGTTCCTGAGGACCAGGTACCAATTAGGGATATACCAGTAAATTATATAGGATAAATTCAGTTCCTTGGAATTCCTTCCCAACTCTCATGTTTGCTGATTCCCCAGGGAAAGGTCCCACTGTAATACATATAATAAAAGATTGAGGTATTCATTACAATAACACATAGCATTCACAGTGTGCTGAACCCCAAGCAGTGCAAAGGCTCGTCACTTTACACGAAATGAATTCAAATGAGTAAAATATAATGTTACTCTACAAAGAACATTTGAGGAAATATGATGTGAAAGCGAAGAGCATAAACCCTTTATAATACTAAGATTAATCTATCAAAATACATCATCTGTATTGTAATTTAACATGGTATGATAGGAGAAAGAGATGGAGACAGAGAGAGAGAGAGAAGCATAATAACATAATCAACCTTAACAAAGCATAGCATTGAGAGAGCAATGGAGTAAATAATTTGTTATACGTACTGGCAATTTACAATGCATTGTAGAATCTGGAATATGAAATCAAGAAAACTGAAAAACAGAATTGAAAGTTCAAGATTCAAGGACCAATTTCTAAGCTCTCTTGAACTCATTTTGAGCCAATTTATCCCCTTTCATACTCACAATTTCAGTTTTAGTCCGAGGTGTCAGATGACAGAAAATCTATCAGTCCAATGGAAGAAGTTGTATATAAAAGCACCACAAAATCAAGTGAAAATCAATAAGGTCTTTGGGCTAAGCACAAATCAAACACAAATTATCATATATTTTAAATCAAAAGTTAAAAGATGAAAATTAATCTTAGCTGGGTAATACTGAATGACAGACGAAGGCAAAGTGCCGGTTCGTTTAGGTGGAAGTGAACAGCAAAGATAAATGATTATTTCTGCTTCCTTCGTAACTTTCGATTTTCCCAAAATAATGAAAAAGTCATCTCGGCTTTTGTTAGAATGGTGGACAACCTATTATTGATAACATATCACAATTCGAGGACATTTTTCTTTCAAGCAAGGAAAGCAAAGGAGGAAAAAAGGAAAATCTGCCGAGGAGTAAAAGCATGGAATCCCATGGATAATTATCATCACTGTTTTATGATACTACTTACATAAAATTTCATTAAAAGGGGATGAATAATGTCAAGTCCATGAAATGAAAGAGTTTAGTTTCTTTCAGCCCATAGCTCCAACAAACTGATGAAATTTAAAATCCTTTCAAAGAGATCCAGTATTATTTACAGCTTTGACAGTACAGAGAAGAACAACAAATCTGTTTTCTGAATATTATAACATGTTTAAGAACAAAGCACTTAAGCTTGGCTATCTAAAAACCTTTCCATTATGAGCAACAACAATAAGAGTAAATGATCTGTGAAAAACTAATGGGATTTTGCTTGGAACCATGCTATGTTCATTCATAGCAGACACCATAATAATGCATACAAACATGAACTTTAGTATGACTATATTGCTTACATTAAAAACTTTATTCAATAAGATAAAGTGTGTGATAATATATTATGATATTGATCTTTGAATGATAAAGGAATAGTACATAAATTTCACACATCAAAATGAGAAATGATAAAAAATAATGAAACAAAACAAATTTGATTATTACACAATATGAAATAATCATTGTAAATGTGAACGCTTGGGAAAAAGAATATAGAGAAATTTTGAGCCTTTACTTCAGGCTTCAAAAGGTGATGACATATTCCGGATAAGCTTGGGCATCATGGAAAATAATAAATATGTTGCCTGCTGTGCCAGAATCATATGGAACATTACTTCCTGGTTTGTTTGGAAGAAATTTCATGCCAGATTGGCTTGGTGTTGACACTCCAACTAAAACACGGACTTGGTACATCCTTTTGTCTCCCTGGCCATCAGGCCTAGCATAATTCTCAGAGTAAGATGAGTTTACAGCAAAATATACCCCATCTCCATAAGCAGTTGCTGAGGAAAAAAGTTTACAATAGATGTGTTCAGAAAAGATGATAATTATTTTCAAACAACTAGACTTTTAAAAATCAATAAATAAGTCATCAATCTTTTAAAGAGGGAGACAGTTTTAAGAAGTGACAACTGAATTACAATTTTCAAATCATGTGAAATTTAATGAAATCACAAACAACACATAAGACTGTTCAAAGAAAAAAAATACCTCTTTAACCCATTGACACTTTTTTGAGATTTACTTTTCAGCCCCATGATCGCTTACAGGGAAACAATCACAACAGTGGCCATCTTGGGCCATTGCATGAATTCCTGTGTTATTTCCCTTGATTTTTTATTTGGTTTGGTTCGTTCGCTGTAAGTAGAATTTTTTATGATTTATTTTGCGAGTGACCTCTCCAGTGGCTAAAATGGCGTCTGACAGGCCAAAACGTTAACAAGCAATAAAATGAGTAAGAATATATTATTGTTGTTCCACAAGCCTTTTGTATGTGTGTGCCTGCTTTTGAGTGTGTGTCTTTTTTTTTATTCATATCCTCATTTTAAAACATTTTTAGGATTGAATAGTTTTTACAACCCTCAATTTTTTTTTGTAAAAATTTTCATTAATTTTGAAATTTCATTAAAAAAATTGGTAAGAAGATAACAACAATCTGTTAAGGTTGAAACACAGTTTATTATCTTTTCCATTTGCACTGAAAATTTCACACAGTTATCTAAGCTACATTTATCACAGTGAATTTTTTAAAACACCCTAAAAATGTCTGTCATGAGGGATTACCCTCAACAAAAATCAAGGCTACAAAAATGTATCTGGAAATTGCATCTGGATGGTTTCACTGAAGTTACCAGTAGTGGAATAATCTCAGTGGTCCGATTTTGGAAAGAACAGTTTTATGAAGAAGAGATGTCTCATTTGAACCTATCTTGTAATGTGGCGTTTACAGTGGAATCATCGCAAGAATCCCAATCGGTGATGGTCTGTATAAAAAATGAGTTTAGACTAGATGTGTGGTTTTTTCTTCATTAAAAAGGTTTCATGGTACAGTAAAACCAGATAAAAACGACAAGTCTTTTTTTTTTTTTTTTAAATCTCTTGTTATAGCAAGGGTTCTTGTTATTCCCCAAGTAAGGCGCAAAGAGAATTTCATTGGCAAGTGGATGAGTAGTGAAACGCTAAATTTTACTATGGTTAGAACTATTGTTGCCGTATCAATAGGGATATGCTTCCTTACATAGAAACAGATATAGTTGAGCAGCTACCCAGTTGTAAGAGTAATTGCTAAAGTGTGACTTGTTTGTTTCATATGTACTCACATTAGATAGGGCTCATACGTCATGAGCCTGTGATAGTACCTTGCCTTGTGTTGAAGATCAAGCACAATCAATACAGCCAATAAAATTTAACCCAAATTGTACGCATGGGGTCGTTTTCAACCCCAGAAGCGTTTACTGCGTTCGTTCATAAGCTTACAGTGTGGATTTTTCCATGAAATTTTCAGTATTCTCAGAAAAATTATTTTACAAAGTATGTATACCGAATTTAGTCCAAATCATTTAAGATTTCCTTGACCTGTGGCCATTTCTCAAACCCACCCATTTTGATCAAGT
>JAOYNN010250301.1:0-10437 GCA_025770095.1 Goniobranchus kuniei
GAAGAAGAAGAAGAAGAAGAAGAAGAAGAAGAAGAAGAAGAAGAAGAAGAAGAAGAAGAAGAAGAAGAAGGAGAAGGTGATTAGAATGGGACTTTTAATCCTCTTGGTATTGACATCAATTTGACTAAGAGACAGTTGAAAATGTGTTGCTTTGTTTCATTCTAAGTGTAAAAACCATTTCCCTTTCGTTAACTTTTCTTTTATTTCTCATTTATTATTGTATGAGCATCTGACACTACAGTCAGGTTATTTAATGATAGACTTTATTCACACTGTATCCAAACAAAACTGTTCAAATGACAAAGACTTTACAGCTGGTTTGATAAAAAAGGACACAATTTGTTAAAAATTTAGAAAAGCTTTTTGTAAGACTATAGAAAAAAAGAAAATTTTCGTGGCCTCAGAGGAAAGCTCAACTTTTTAAATTTTTTTTGGCTCTCATACTTTATTATGCGACGTATTTATTCACTGAAAGAAAATCATTGATGGGAAATACTTTTTTTTTTTTATTCGATTTTTTAACTTTAATTAATACATAAATTATGTAATTTACCTGTACAGATTGTACCCATGTTACAAGACAATGGGCTAACACCTTTATTTCAAACCGTGAATTGTTAGGTATTAGCTACACTTTATTCGTTTTCAGTTTTTACAGCTTTTACTTTTGCTTCTAGTTGTTCAGGTTAAATTCTAAATAGTGCATTCATGTTTCATTCCACAATTCCAATTTGTTGTTAGGATGATTTTCATCTCATCTTTTTGATTACATTAAGTACCTTTTTGACAATGAGCTTCTTGTGATCTTCCCTTAATTCTGGTTATCCTTTATTTCGTTAACGTTTTATTACATGTTTTCACCACCTTTGAAAATTACTGAAGACATAAATCTTACAAAATAATAATGTGGTCTGAATGGTAGAAGAATGTAAATCATGCATAAAGAGACGAAAAAATAAAATGTAGATTCATAAGATCAATGAACGGACAGCAAAATCACCGATACATGTCATAGATTTCCATGAAAAAAGGTATTTGACTGATAAACCAATAAGGACACACTATTACCTGTAGTCAAGAAACTAGGGGAAATAAATAAGATTTCCTTTCTGACTGTCGCTTAATCTTGAGATCACAAGTTTCCATTTATTTTAATCGATACAATTATCTTGATCAATGTTTTTTTTTTTTTTTCATTCATTCTCTAGGACCTGAGCAACGAGACAATCGGCCGTCTGGATGCTGAGAACAAATATCAGACTCTCCTGGAAGAAATGGAATTCTTGAAGAGCGTTCATGAACAGGTGGGTGTCATGCATTGAACTTAGGAAAATGCCATTATAGGACACAAATGGTTATCTGTACTTTTCAACAGAAAAATGTCATTAAAGTAAGTAAGCAGTTATGGTATATGAAGGCTTTTTAGGGTACTGTATGTTGTAGTTATAAGCCTGCCATTGCACTGGAACATCTGATTCTGTTAACCAGTTTCACTTCCATTTTAGATGCCTTAATTGTTCTCAAGAGAGGTTCTCAAAGGGCTGTAAATTGACATATTTCTGTAACATTCTTAAGTAGTATTTCTCTGTCAGTTGTTTTTTTTGCTTTGTCTTTGAAAGAACTTGCACTTTTCTTTTGGGCTGTTTAGGTAGTTTTGGTTTGATGCTCCATGATATAGTAATGCTGGAGCTGCAAGCCCCTTTCAACCTGCTCAAGAACTGAACATATGGTTATATCCCGAGCCTGATTGACATCTTTCTTCACATAGAAAGAGGATGGCTTGATCAAGACCAGATCAATAGATCTGGGACTTTTAAAAAGATTTTGTCAAAACATTCATGGCAACTTAAATTTAATACATCCAAATGTACCGTTTTGCATATTGGCAAAAATAATCCCATCCATGAATACTATATTGATTTTAATAGATCTATCATGCTGTCTCCAGAAAGATATCTTGGTGTAGTATTTGATAGAAATTTGAGTTTTAATATGCATATTAAGTGATTGTGTCAACAAGGCAAATAGGTTACTTGGCATTATCATTGGAAGTTTCACTTACTTGAGTGCAGATATGTTTTTAACATTGTATAAAACTATGGTTAGAGCTGTCTTGGAGTATGCAAACTGTATTTGGAAAATGTTCAGAGACGAGCAACTAGATTGTTGTCTGAATTACATTTTATGTCTAACACAGAAAGGCTTAGATTTTTGGAGCTCCCACCTTTGAGGTGTAGAAGAAAAGAGGGAATCTACTACAATTGTTCAAAATTGTTCATAATGTAGATGATATTGATGCATCTAAATTTTTTAAATATTCACACAACACATTTACAAGAGGAGATAAAATCAAAATTTACATTACTTGATGCAATACAACAACTAGAAAACATTCATTAATTATGAAAACTGTGTCATCATGGAACAACTTAAATTTTCAATCAAAACATGCATCTAATTTGAATATTTTAAAGAATTTGTTAGATCAGGAATTGATTGAGTCACGTCTTTCATTTGATAAATATTTCACCCTGGGCATTTAAAGGTTTAAATGTACTGGCCCTTAACTCTGATATGATATGATATATGATATGATACACATTTTAAAACAGTGAAAGATTTGGAGCATAGAAATATTATTTATTATGAATACCTGAGCTATGAATCAGATCTGTTAATTAGAGATCAGATGTCTCATTTTCTTTTTTTCTTATTTTAAATCTTAATTAATTTTTTTTTTTTAATTGTCAAGGAAATTTCAAATCTGTTGAACCTCACCCTCATTAAGTCTTGGTTATACATGTATTGAAAGAGAGATAACTCTCCCTGTGGCATAAATAGACTAGAATGCTCATCTTATGCTCAGGTCACGATCTTCTGTGTGGTGATAGATGTGGGATGGGTCCTGATTTAATCGTAACTCAGTTCTTGAGTTAGGTTGAAAGGAAACCCTGGGCTCCTGCATGGCCATATTTCGGAACATCAAATTTTCTAAATCCAATCCATCCGATCCGCCAGACTGTGTCTGTGTATTTCTGGAGCTGTTCTTTGATTTTGGTGAAAGAAAAGCATGATAGTGGTCACATAAGTCCATTTCAAATATGAATTACATAATTGAAGACTTGTTGATATAAGCAGAGATGTACAGGGTCATCCAGAATTATGTTCGGGATTTGAACCATTAATAAAACTTGTAATTTGTGAAATAAAAAAAAACAGATTTCAGAATTGTAACATGCATTCAAAAGGAATTTGTTTGAGCCACATCTGAACCCAATCGAACAACTTTTGTAAGAACGGTAAGGAAACATAGCAACCATCTGCAAATCAGTAATTTGAAAAAAACGTCAGCATAGAAATGTGTGATTCAAACACAAATTCAACGGAAATCAAGAAAAAAGACACTGACTGGATAGAGATGCAGAATTTTACTTTCCATAAATAGACGTGAACTATAAAGTGTCGGCATGAATTTGATGAGGACATATTATCAGATTCCAGCAACAAAGGATTCATTCTAGCTGGTGTTCGATGTGTCGACCTCTGACATTTAAGCTCTTTTGCAGTTTTGGGAATTGTTTTAAAATAGCAGGTCTATTTAATTTAGATTTGGTGCAAAGTTGTGAAATCATACCATAGTGTACCCAATGGCAAATAAATTCCTTTTGGATGAAATTGAGTTCATGAAAGTTTCACAAAATTTGGACGAGAGACACAATTTAGAAGGACTTCTCATATCGAACAAAAGTTTGAATGAACTGTATCATGTAGGGTTTAAAGATTCCTCTGTGTTCTCAATACTTTCCTATGTTTGACCTGATCTTCCTGATCTACTGCCTTTTGCCATTATAATGTTCTAGGACTTTGAAGCTTTGGCTGCTTTTACTGGTTGGGTTGTGAAAGCAAACAACGGTTTTCTGTTCTGAGAAATTCGCTTAAAGTTTTCAAGATCATTTTTTGATGTTGATTTCAGGCTGTTTCAATAAGTTCAGGTAATAGTTCAGGGTCACTGACAACATTGCCAAAGGTTGTTCCCTCATTCAGTGTTCCACGAGTTATGAAAATCTGAGGGAACATTGTACCCCAGGCCAGAAACATGGAGGTACAGCTCAGAAATCTGTGGGCAAGTGTGCACAATCCGTGTGTATATCTGCAAAATAAAATCTCTATAGTATATATATGCAAAGTTTGTGTGTAATTGGGAACACTGTAATTTTTTTAATGACATCTGTAATGTAGTAGTATTTCATTGCTTTGTTTGTTGTAATCTTGTCGTCTCAACTCAGTATAAGACCAGGTGGTTTCCATCTTGCCTCCCATGTTTTAGGCAGATGGAAAATGTAACATTAGTGGGTTTTTTTTTCATTTTGTTGTTGTTGTTGTTGTTGTTTTTTTTTCCCTTTCGTTTTCTATTGGGTACTCTCATACAAAGAGCTGTGAAGACTTAAATCCTGATGTGTATTTTGCTGTTTTCCATTTTTTAATCTTTTTTTGATGGCCCTTTAGGAACTCAAAGAGTTGTCTGCCTTGGCATACCGGGACACCACTGCTGAGAATCGTGAATTCTGGAAGAATGAGTTGTCTCAGGCAATCCGTGACATTCAACAAGAGTACGATCTCAAGGTGGACCAAATCCGTGGCGAGATGGAGACTTTCTACAACCTCAAGGTCAGTGTTATTATTGACAATATTTGATGTCAGAAGTAAATACTTGATACCTTCATGAGAACATTGGACTCATGAGACAGAGTGTTTAAAGAACAACAAGTACAAGCTCGAAGACTCATTCAATATAAAGCAGATCATAGGATTGTTGTTTCTATATTCAAAGGGTTGCTTAAAATGCAGTAAAGTATTTGGCTTTTGAAAAAAAACAAATTTCCTCTTCAAGATCATCATCCAAACGTTTGCTCTTTTCTTGCAGGTACAAGAATTCCGTACTGGTGCCACTAAACAGAACATGGAAGTAACTCATGCCCGTGAGGAAACCAAGAAACTCCACAAGCAGCTGGGAGACTCTCGTACCAGACTTGCAGACTTGGAAGCTAGAGTGAGATTTGATTTTAATATAGGCCAGATAGAACTTTGCTATCTTCTGCTGGTTTTTGGTTTGTTTGTCTTTCTTTTTTTTATTCTTTTAAACCATATTAACTCACTGAGCACGAATACTGAGCATACTCGATTATACTTGAATGCTGTTGAGAATGGATACCGAGTATGCTCGGTATTCCAAACTAGTGGAGCTAGGCTTTATTCCAGTCCATTTTTCAAAAGTCCAAAAATAAAGTATACAATGTGTTATGTAAATACAAATCAGCAGGTCCTCAGGATTTAAATAAATGTAGAAATGGATGAAATTATCTTTATGTTATCTTTATATTTAGCTGTCTTGATGCTATCTTGAATATGTGGGAAAGTGGCTTGTTGCCCGGTGCACAAGGCAAATTCAGGCCCAGTGTATGGACAGTATAGATGAACATGGAATTCTAAACGACATACAACTTGGATTCAGACAAAGAAGAAGCTGTGAATGTCTGCTTATTACAATAATCAGTGATTTCAGAAATTGACTGAGGTCCAAAAGCCGAACCGACTCTATAATCCTTGACTCTTGTAAAGTTTTTGACAAAGTAGACCACATTGACCTCTCTATAAAACTAAATTTCTGTGGAATCACAATTTGGATCAAGTCATTGCTTAGAAACAGTATCATGTCAGTATATATAGATGGAATGTGACAAAATACTAGTTTAATTTGCTCTCCCCAAAGTAACTGTTCTAGGTTTATGGTGGTTCTTACGTTACATAACTGATGTAAACAGAAGTCTTTCACCAGGAAATAAATCTAGCCTCTATGCAGATGATAGTTTCCTGTATAGAGAAATTAAAAATACTAGTGACTGCACCTCCATCCAAAGACATTAAGATTTACAGCAACAATGCAAAGAAAAAAGGAGAAATTTCCCCAGATTGAATACCTGGTTTGTTTCCAACTTATTGCAGCTTCAAGAAATAAGAGAAACATCTAACCAGCATCTAGTATGTGACATCATCAGGTAAAGGAGAGGTAAATACATTGGACAAAGAGATAAAACATGTTACAACTTAGACATTACTTTGAGAGACAGTAGGCGAAACGAAAAAGAGGAAAACTGAAGAAAAACCTCTTACACTTAATTTCTGTAATTTGTTATTTAGCAAACCAAATGTCTTTCTGCTCTGTCTTTGTCCGCTCTGATTTTGTCAAATTATTTCACTTTAGTAGATTTGCAGTGACGTGGCATGGTCATCCTATGAGGTGGTGCCAGATTGGGTTGGTTGATGCCAATAATGTAAATTAAAAAAATACATAAGAACCACGAAATAGCAAGCTCTGGAATACGACCAAAGTCAATCTTTTCACCAACTCACACAATCACTGTTAAGCAAAGAAAATAAGAAAAGAAACGTCTTAAATGAAGGCCTATAAAGTGCAATTCAAATGATAAGAATACCACACACCAGGATGCTCGTCAATGTACAGTGACAGTGACAGTGAACATAATAGATCAAGGTCAAGGCATTCTCTCATCTTTCTCAACTAGGCCTAATAGGCCCTTGGAGCCAGATCTTTCTGGCTCCACCTGCGTCTATATCAGGTGTATAGGAAGGGCAACGATCACTCCGTACGTGGAGGTCACTGATGGTGGCTTAGAGAGCAATCTAAAGGCCATGTTGGTGCCTAAGATTTCTCGACACCATGGAAAGTGAGAGGCAGGATGTGGCACGCGTGGACATGCTGTGACCCGATAAGATGCCTTGTGCACACATCTGGGGGACAACGCTAACTTGTGAAAGGCGGTATAATTTGATTTTAATAATAAAAAGGCACTTCTAGGCTATGTGAAATGGATTTTTTTTTTAATAAAAGGCAGTGTGAATTAATAGTTTAGCATGTACGAAAACATGTGGTGCTTGGCACCAAATGTACCAATAACCCCACGCCACTGCCTTGGGGCACGACCATTTATGACTATGGTTTATAAAAAGGAAAATTCCTAAAGCTTATGTCAATGGTTTATTCCAGAATGCCCAACTGGAAAAACAATACCAAGATTTGCTTCGTGAACTGGAACAAAAGGATCAAGACCATGGGCTGGAGATGAACAGCTTGAAGGAAGAAATGAACCAACTCCGCTCCGAGATGGAAGGCATGCTGGTTGAACTCCAGACACTCATGGATGCCAAGCTGTCCCTGGAGCTGGAAATTGCTGCCTACAGGAAGCTGTTGGAAGGCGAGGAAAACAGGTATGTCCTATTTCCCTTTTGCAGTTAAGTTGAAACATTTTTTGCTGGGTGGTTGGTGGGCTGGTAAAGACAGTATTAACTGATTTATTTTAGAGTGAATTTTGCTTTTCCATGGCCAGAGTATAGCATTGGCATCCAGTAACATTGTCAAGCATCAAAATGGTACTATCCAGCATTATGTTTATAGCCTGGATGTCTTTTGCAACTTTTTCATGGAAACAAAATGTTATTTAAAAACAGTGTAATGGACTTGCAGGATCCTGATGAGTAACAGTTAAAATAAAAGTAAAATCTAAACTTTTGTTTCCCTTGGTGTTACTGGATTCCAGAAGATTTATGTTTTAATTTTAATGTTTTACTTATTAGTTTTTCTGCAAAACTTTTAACCTATACTTATGTATATATATATTGACACACAGTACAAATCTTATCCCACTGTTCTTTCTTTCATGTTCAGCCTTTGACAAATAGTATAAAACCTAAAAATTTTTTTTTAAAAACTTTACACTATTTTCATGTACAGCATTAAAGTAAACTTGAGGAATAATTTCAGTTATGGTAAAGACCTAGTTTGCTCTCCAGCCAAAATTCTTCACAATGCTCTTTAGTGGAAATCACTTAGACTGCATTCCAACAAAAAATCCTTATAGTGCTTTCCAGCTAAAATCCCATACAGTGCTCTCCAGTGAAAGTTCATCACAGTGCTCTCCAGCTAAAATCCCTTTCAGTGCTAGCCAGCAAAAATCTGTTATGGAACATTTCAGTTAAAAAATCCCTTGCAGTGCTCTCTGGCGAAAATCCCTTGCAGTGCTCTCAGGCCAAAATTCCTTACAGACTTCTCCAGCAAAAATTTCAACAGTGCATCTCAGTAGAAATTCATACAGGCCTAATATAGTGCTCTCCTGATAAAATCATTTACAGTGATCTCTAGCAAAAAATAGCTTGCAGTTTTTTCTAGCTAAAATCCTTCACATGCCCTCCATTAACAATTCCAACAGTGCTTCCCAGCAAAACTATATTCAGTGCTCTCCTGTTAAAATCCCTTACAGATGTCACCTGCAAAAATTCTTTTCAGTGTTTTCCAGCTAAAATGTGTAAAAGTACTTCCCAGATTAAAATCCCTTTACAGTACTTTCCAGCTAAAATCCCTTACAGTATTCTCCAGCTAAAATGCTGCACATTGCTCACAGCTGAAATTCATTGCATTGCTCTCCAGCTAAAATCTCTCACGGTGCTGTCCATCTAAAATATCTATCAGTTTTCTCCCACTAAAACATTGGATAATGTTCACCAGGTGGAATTTCTTGCTGTGATCCCCAGCTAAAGTCCCTTACAGTTCTGCCATATCAAGCTAAAAGGCAGGACAAAAAGCTGGAAGTGGTGGCAATGAGAATGTTAAGATGGTCCCTTGGGTTGACAAGAAAAGATAAAGTGTCAAACGATAAGATCCACAGAATAGTAAGAAGTGGAATTGTGTCAACAAAAACAAGAGAAAATGGACTGCAATAGTTTGGACACTGAGGAGATGTGGCGAGGAATTTGTGGGTAGGAGTGCTGAATATGGATATTGATGGCAAGAGAGGGAGAGGACACCCCAAAACCAGATGGTTGTATAGAGTTAAAAAGAATGGCATGAGAGAATTAGGCAGGGAAGAAGACGTCACAACGGAGTGGGAAGTATGGAGTTGTGATATTTGACATAGCAACCCTACAGACAGTTGGACAAACTGAAAAAACCAAGAAGATGATGAGGACAGAAGCTGAGATCAGAATTAATTATCTTTTTCCCAAAGGGTCTCTTGGCTTTAGCTTTTCTGGTGGCATGTCTATCTCTTTGTTGAGATACTGGTATGGATACACTTACTTTTAAAGGGGGCAAGCTGCGGAGCTTTTCCTGATATTGGACCAAAAAATGGCAATCCTTAGGGGCGCTCTAATTGATCTTTTAAACTCATATCTTTAAGTCAGAAATGTTTTCAACCCACTATTTCAACTCGAAATACAAAAATAAATAAATGCATATATTTGTTGTTGTTTTTTTGCTGTAAATCAGTATTTTATAAATTCATATCACTTTGCTCTCTTCAGAAGATGGAATCGGTACTTTGCAATGTTCTCAAAAGTTTATATTATTTGTATGCTATGCTGTACCAGGTCATTTTCTAAATCAAAAAAAATTATTCGACTCAGATCCACCAAACTTGGTATGACAACTTGGGGTCTTTTTCGTAGGTTAACGGCTATTTAGTTTTCCATTTTGGGACACATTTGTTTTGATTTTTAAAAAACTATATGCCAATATTTGTGAGTTTTGTAGATTTTCAGAAGCTATTTTAGCTAATATATTGTCAAACATTTGTATAAATTTAATAAAAAAGGATTTAAAGGAAAACAATTGGCCTATTTACTGTATGAAAGTGTTTTGTTACCATGCAAAGTGAATTTTTAAAAAAAGAAGAAAATCTTCATTAGTTTTAAAGATTTTGAGACTTGGTGATGTTTGTCTTTTTTTAAGATGGCAGCTGTTTCCATAACAACCATTCTTTTTTTATCTCTTTTTTTTTTTGGTTTCAATCCCAGTTTTTATATCCTATGTATTTTGAGTGAAAACGTCCTTCTTAGTTGAATATTAAGGAAAAAAGGTTTCCTCACCAGCTTGGCCCTTACGTAATTCCTTACATGAAAACAAGCAAAGGTTGAGAAAAGATACAAAGGTGGCTATCAATTATACTTTGCTGTGTATCCATACATCCAAAGTCAATATATGTAAATTAATTTACCTTTTGGTCCAAGGTATTGATCAGCCCTACTCCTAATGGTAACAAATTATACGGCAAAATAGCAATACAAATTAACTTAAATAATGGTAACAAAATAGATAGCTATTGCAGCAATATTGATAAGCAACCAATTTGTTTCAAAGTCTTAGTTCGAGGTAAGACATGATACATCTTTATTGTCCACATTGTCTTGGTGGTACATAGGCATTGGAAGACGAACAGACAGGGTGTTTCGATACCTTAGCCGCCCTCGTCCCCCCTCCCTTCCGGGCCAGACGATCTGAGGAGGATCCTGAAGTAAAACTGTATACTATTCGAAAGCTTAACTATTTGTAATCTCAAATCTAAATTTTCATAGGTCTAGGTCTAT
>JAOYNN010250412.1:0-10436 GCA_025770095.1 Goniobranchus kuniei
CAAAAAAATAAAGACAATAAATAAAAAGTAAATACCCACCGTCCAAAAAAACAAACAAACACCAAACAAACAACAAAACAACAAAAAACCAAACCCCCCCCCAAAAAAAAAAAAACCCAACAATAATGCAAAATAAATTATATCATACACACATTTATTTAAAAAAAAAATTAAACCAAACCAAATGAAATACAACTGTTTACTCCTCGCCATTCCTCTTTTTTGTTGTGCCTTTCTTCGTAGTGTTCACCGGCAGAGATATTGGTGGCAGAAGTAAAAAAGATCAGAGAGGGTAAATTTGAGAGGGTAAATTTAACGTTTACCTTGCATTTACCCCTCAGATTACACAACACTGGGTAACACTTCTTTGGATACTGATTAGACTGGGCCAAGAAGGTTAGAATTTATTGCACTGGGCCAATTATAGGCCTATATGGGACCAAGGGTCGGGGACTAGGCTTCCAAAATCACCAAGCCTAGGTCGGGGAAAATAGAAAGGAAAGTGGTTATTGATATTATATATGAGTACTTTTTCGACCCATTTTTGCCGTACGTATCACTTTGGAGTTGCCGGGAAGATTCCAGTTTTGCCAGGCTCTTTTAGCCTACCTCATTATATATTTTACATTTAATTTTCTCAAATAAGATCTAGACTTATTGTAAAAGAAAGTGATGAATCGGAGTCAAGGATCTATATATCGGAATACTGACGATTGCATCTAAATCTACACAATATTATGCAAGTAACATAATAATAAAGACCGCAAAACTTGACTTTTATCAAATTGTTTTGGAGCTTAGGACCTAGGCTAGTCGGGTCTGTTGCGAAATGTATGTTACGCGGAGTAATCGAGTGCCTGCACTCACTGCTCACTGCCCAATATGGCGGCCTCCATGCAAGCGATATTGATCTCCGCTCTCTCACTCTAATGCAGACCGAGAAACCAAATGAAATTTCCATTGCGCTGATCCAGATCCGTCAGTCCAGATAGGAAGGGATATTTTCAGATTTGACACGTTTGAGTAACCGCCTGGTCTCAAAGAGAATCTTTCATGTAAGACTTGACTTGGTAGAGATGGAAACCAAAATAACTCACGTTGTTGGTCACGCGCCAAATATAGGCCTACTGAACCACAGATAAAACGCACCACTCATCAAATGGAAACTACTAAAATTCAGCGAGGAAATAATGCAAAAAGTGTTTCAACAAGAAAAAGAAACCGTTTCTGAAGACAGTGATATATTGTAATGCGAATGTCTTTGGTTATTTACCGGTTTTATTGACATTTTTCGATGTAGGCTATACCATAACATCACCACCTCAAAGGAAGCTGTTACATGAGGTTTGGCACACCATTTTATTTCAAAGAAAGCCGCTATAATATGACATTTGGAGCACTAAAATTATGGTTCAGTATCGAACACAATTTGGAACAAGTCACCCAGTCAGTTTAATACCGAATACTAAATGGATGGATAATTTGCAATAAGTTCAATAAGCTGCTCCATGCCATAGTATGGTCCATACCATTGTACTTTGAGAATTTTTTTAAAGGAGTGATTATTCACAACACCCTGTCTCAAAAGCAGACCTTACAAAATTTGTCAATTCGCAACACCCTGTCCCTTAACATCTAATTAATAGCATACCCCGCCCTGGCCTACCAATACCAATGCAACACGGTGTTGTCCTAGTCTCACGCACATCACATAGCCTCTACTGTTGGGTCGTGTGAATGTTGTGCACATGACATACTATATGCTGTATGCAGTTCATCCAAATTGTACTGTTTCCATGTAGTAAAGGTGATTTAACGTACATATAATGTGTGTTGCACAATTATAAATAATTTCATATATTAACAACTAATTTTTCGCAACACCGTTCTGCAACAGGGTGTTTTGTCACATGGAACAGGATGTTGTGAATAATCAAAATTGTCCAAGTCTAATCGCAACAGGGTTTTGTGAATAACGACAGCCTTTTTAAAAAAGTAAACACTTCCCCTCTGTGCTTGAACGTGCTAGGGACTGTCTCATGACATGAGGCCGCATTTGCTCGCCGTAACTATAGCCCCGGAGGCTATAGTCAGACCTCCCAAGTCTCCCCGGTATAGGGGGATTCTCCCCCGTTTTGGGTCCTACCCCCATCCTCCCCACGTTTCTCTCAAATCTCCCCATTTTTTGAGATGTTCCTTACATGGTACTTGCACCAATGTAGCCCAGTCTTCTTCCAAAATTTTGTCACTTTGTCTTCAGTTTGAGATTGTTCTCTCTGTGCAAAAGGCCGTATAGTAAAGACCTGGATTTTAAGTATAGAATCTTCCTAAATGTTTACAAACCCTAACCTCTCAATAAATACCCATTAACAGTAAAGTTGAATTCTGTAGTAACACCAGACATACTACTATCGAAGATACTGTTATGGTAATTATTTATCACGTAAATGTTAAAATCTCCCCACATCTGAAAGTCAGCGGTTGGGAGGTCTGGTTATCATTCACATTATTCGTCTCACACACTCATGCAGTAAAGATGTTTATCTTTGATCATGGCTCGTTCAAGCACTGTTGTCTCTATTTCTCTATTTTTGCATTGTTTGCTAATTTCAGCCTTTTCTGTGGCTGGTGTAAAGGCAAAAATGCTCGGCTTATCAATGAAGAGGGTCTGAACTTTTTTATGTCGTGACTTTGGTGGCAACCCTCACTTGTGTAGTGAAATGGAATACAGGATGAAAAGTAATCTTGAGAAACCTTGAAAAACCTTGAAAAAAATAAGGACCTTGAAAAACCATGAATAGCCTTGATTACCAAGAAACCTTGAAAATGACTGCTGTCAGGAATCTGAATCAACTGAACTGAAAAAGATACACCTTTTTTAATGATCATGTGCAGGGATGTAAATCTTTCCTAGTTTCTAGGAATTCCTAGGCAAAAAAAGAAAAAAAATATCAGCACAATTGTTCATGCTTGTGTATCAAGTACCAAAACATAAGTTGCAAGCCACTTCAATAATAAAATTGCATTCCCATACTTAAACTGATTAAAATCCAATATTAAATTATGTATCTACAACTAGCCTGCTGTACTGTAATAGGCCTAATGTAATTGCCAGTGAAGTCGGGGTCATTAAGTAGGCCTGCAGGCCTAGCCTACAATCTGGGCCTATAGAACCCAATGAGTACTCTTACCACCAGAGAAATGCAATTCTTGAATTGATCTATAGGCGGCAACAGAATGCTCAAACAGATCATTTTTTCCTAGTGGATGGCTAGGAAGGAGACGGGTGTTTTTACTAGGCCTAGCGTACTATGCTTTCTTAGTGGAAGACTAGGAAATATTGCATAGTTTCGAAATCGGTTTGCGTGATTTCAATTCAGACCAGAAATGCCGAGCTAAGGCATAGGGTCTAGCGGATACAACTGCAGTATCGAGTATTTTCAAATGCGATGTCTCACAAAGAGTTCTGAGACCGATTATTGAGGGAAAAAAATGGCGGCGCCCTGTGTTTATGTTGTTGATAGGCAACGGGGGCGAAATGTTATCGAGACTGTGAAAAGTAGATTCAAATGGGAATGTTTTGTCAAATGGGACGGCCGAAATCTATTAGATCTAGAATTGTGTGAAAAACTTCATTCAGATGGATTAGCGAGCTAGGCATTTTTTTACAACTGTGCTGAACAGTAGGCTTAGGTTAGGTAAATCGATCTCGGCTAGGCTTGTCTCGAGACTCGTTAAAATAAAAGCAGCTCTCATATGAATAGATTAAAAAGCTAGACCTAAGAACAAGAAACATGTGCAAGTGCTATTATATTTACGGTAATTAGCTGGTTGTCTTTTTAATGCATCAGCTCTAAACTGAACCTCACTGGGAAAAGGGAAAAGGTTTACTGAGCAGGCCTATATATCTAGATCTAAAGTAGAATATTCTAAGTAGTAGGCCCACAAAATGGTGGTGGTAGATCTAAGCTTAGGATGAATTGCTAGAATTCAAATCTTGATAGCCTAAATCTAGATCTAGTCTCGATTATTATTAGGCCTAGGCCCCTTAGTCCTATACTATAGTTTCTAGGGCTAGGCCTGGATCAATTCTTGTCATCCAAGTCTTAAATGTGGATTCTGTGTAAACATAATGTACTGTAATTGGCTTGGTTTTGGGGTGGATATGTATGTATGTGATATTCTAGATAACATGTCATCCCGATCAGTATAGCTCTTTGGACAGAACCAATATAAGATTACATAACACTCCATTAACAGTTTTCCTAGTGGTTTTCCGAGACCCATTTACATCCCTGTTTGTTTTTCATTGAGCTTTTTTTTAAAAGATGAAGATAAAGATTGAATTTATATAGCGTTTTTCACTGTTCTACGAACTGTCTCAAAGCGCTTTACAATACTTTATCCCCTAGCAGGCATACACTCTGTGGAGTGTACAGTAAAGTGTAGCACACTCAGCAACACAATACCAGCCTATTGCTAGGTACTCATTTAACACCTGAGTTGAGTGAAGCAATTAGGGTAAATTTTCTTGTTTGAGGAAAAAACACATGAGTCTGCAGTGAGATTCAAACCTGATGCGCTCGGACTACACAGGCCTACGCCCTACCACTTAGCTGTAGAGCCCCCCGATATACTAGACTGTTGATATTTCTATGTGTTCACTCTCCACAGTTGATTTGTACACGTACAACAAACTTTTGTCTGTGGCATCCATTGACATGGAAAATGTAGCAGATATACGCCACTTTATTGAGGTACAACTTCTAATATGATTGTAACACTGATTTTTAAAACTATTTTTACACATTTGTTCTTCCAAAAAAATAGTCAAATTAGTAAACATTCTTCTTTTTTTGTACTTTTTCACAGTTATTGAGATGTGGGTGAATCTTAGTTATCTATTATTAGCTTATCATCACTGAAAATTTAAGGCACTTTGCACACAGCTTATTCCACTGAGAATTGTGACACTTGACATATAGTGTTCAGTATGGTGTAAATTATCTTGTGTTTTTTTATAGGTACATTAGTTTTTTATATTTAAAAGTTTACTTTTGAAGGTAAATGATAAAAATGTTTTAGAAATACTTTAAGCACCCCTGTAATGAAGATATTAAGCTGTTAAAGTGAACCTTCTCCCCCCTCCCCACAGACACACGCAGGTACACACATAACCCCAAAAAGCAGAAACAAAACTAAAACCAAAACAAACAAAGCAAAAACAACAAACAAAAAACAAAATAAAACAGCCTAATTTGAAACACGGCCATGTCACTGTATTCTGCATTATGAGTGCAAAACTGACATCCCTAGTTAACTCCCTTGTATGTAATAATATACATCTTTTAACCTGCTCTGGCTAATAACTCGTTTACTCTGTCACCCAAGGACCTGGTTATAAGGCGGAGACTACTAATTTTACATTTTTTTTAATTTAAAAAAAATCTCATCATAATTTTCTTTGCTTTATGTTTTCTTAACGCGTCCTTTCCAAGCTCAACTTATTTGCTCACCTTTCACTTTCAGGATTTATGTATGATTTGTTTTCTTTTGTCGTCTTTGTAATCTGAAGTTCATCTTGAAGGACATGGCCTCTCAGAGCATTAGGCCAGACATTCACACCTTCAACTCTGTGCTTGGAAACCTTAGACGGGTTTCACGATGGCAAGGAGTGAAACAATTTGCTTTGTCAATTTTATCAGAGATGAAAGCTTGTGGGATTGGTAAGAATGACTCAGTAATTATTACTACTGAAATTACTTTATCATTACCTGGTGTAGTTTGTTGTGGGTGTGCAGTTGTGTGCTAAAGTGTAATCCTGTGTGTAATGTTTTGTGTATTTATATAACTATGTAATGATTCAATGTATTTATGTGTAATTATATACGTATGTAATGATTCATTCTATTCATGTGCCTTCAATGATCTAACAAATTTCCTTGTAAAAGGGCGAATAAAGATTATCTTATCTTATCTTAAGATTTATTTCCATTTATCTTCTCAAGTGCATTTAGATTGTATTTCCATTTAAAGGGGAAAAAAATCATTTTTATGTTCTTCTTATTTTCATCAGGGTTGTGGCTTTTACTCTGAAAGTTATCTTAACACAATTTTAGCTTTGGCACTCTGCAATTATGTATCTATTTGGAAAATCATTTGTGTCGAACATCCTGTTGGTTCAATAGGCTGCCTTTTAGGCAAAATTCTTGCATTCTTGGAAATCCTTTACTGCTTGATTGATCTGAAAGAAATAAAATTTTGATCCTTTTCACAGGGTAAATTAATGTGCTGGGTGGCAAACTTAGACCTGAGTCAATTTTGTTTAATTTGCATTCACAAAGTCATTCATGGAGTTCATTGAGTGATTTATGTTTGCTGTAAGTCTTTACAAATGCAAGGGTGTCATCATTACAGTAGCCAGGATCTAGCCTCTAGAGTAGCAGGTATCTAGCCTTTACATTATGTAGGAATTGAGCCCCTACTGTTGCAGGAATCTGAAATAATCAAAATTTCACATGGGCTGTTTTCTTCTTTTATGACAGAAGTATATTATATAGAATTAATTTTTTTTTTTTTTTAATTTCAGAACCCTCTCTCACAACTTGGGGTGAATTGATATCCATTTTTTACTATCATAAAAGTAAGTTGATGGTTTTGGCAGAGAGATGTCTTTTGTTTTTGTTGTTGTTATTTTTACAAAATCAGTAGCTTATTTGATGCACACCCTCCAGGTCTCCCGGTTTGGCCTTGAGAATTGTGGTATTTCCATGCTTTCCTGGCCACCCAGAAAATGCTATTTAACTTCCAATTTTTCAATACTGGCCGGTCAGGACAGAAGTAAAACTGGCAGAAGCAATAACATATGAAATCTTTGTTCTGATCAGGGGTTTTGACCAATATTTTTATTAGTATTGGGGAGTTTGCATTGGAGAGTGAGCCAGGCTTGAAGGTTTATTTTAAAAAATCAAGCAAACAAAAACTGGAGGGGGCCAAGAAAGTTTTTGAGTGAAGTTTTGTCGCTTAAGGTTGTATTTTAATATTTAGAAGAGTTTCCTTTATTTGGGTATCTATTTACAGTCTTAGATATTTATCATTTATTTTTTTTAGTGATATATATAACATTCAATGCATTTATTAGTTTATGTCATATTTAGTGTTAAATTGGTGAGTTGTCGATCAGCTCCAGATTTTTGAAACTCTGGATCCCAGTTTTCCAGTTTGAAAACCTGGCAGGTATTGTATTGAAATGAATACATCTGGAAAAGATTTAAAGTCTTATAATCAGTATTGTGTGGAAATTCTTTTGCTTTTTCTTTCAGAATGATTCTTCCTGATCTTGTTTTTGCTCATTTTGTCCTGACAGTTTTTTTTAGATTCTGATTCATGTATCATGTTTTTTTTTAATTTCCTTTTTCCATATTTTATGAATTAAAGATGTGTTAGAATCATCCGTTTTGTAGCTCATCTTAGAAGTCCCTGAATATCATGAAAGGTTGACAAGTCTTCAAAGACAATGTGTGTTAGATATATGTTAATAAAATCAGAACCAGTCGGCCAAATGAGATAATCTATATACCAATCTTAATAGAAAAGGCAACATTTTTTAATGGTAGCTGATAATTGATCATACGTTCCATCCATCTGCCGCCATTTTTGACAACACACCTGAGTCGATGGTTGAGTTCTTATGATTTTGCTTGATTGTGTCTGTTGACATGGCATGCACTCCTCACCTGATATTCTCTTTGAGCTCGGTCAGAGTATTGGACTGACATTGACTCGACCTTCAAGATGGCCTTATAGAAAGCAATTGCTGGGGCTTAAATCAGGACTATGTGAAGGCCAGGGAACGTACAGAAGACGATGTCCAAAATGAACTTTCAAAAATTCCATGCTTGCATTTGGAAACAGTCAAATATAGCAGATAATATAGGTGTAAGCTTGTTCTTTTTTCATAATGTGTTCAATAACCTGTCATCGTAGTTTTCCGTGGGTGTTGCGACCGCAGAAAACCGAATCATTCGCGCTGCGGAACTTTATCTGCCGTGCGGCCGGGGAATTTAGATTTTTTGCATAATTTTGCAGAATTAGTATGTTTTCAGATTGACTTTTTGCCTAATTTTGCAGAATTATTATGTTTTCAGGTAAGAATTGAAAAGAAACATTCTGACGACATTTGAGTGACCTCCCTCTCTCTTGCCGGAAGCCGGAAATTAGAGTGGTGTATTTTTTGTAGGCGTAAACAAACTTGATCTAGATCTAGATTTAGATTCTAGAAAAATGGATACATTTTTTTTAAAGGAAAGAATACCTTGATGACAAGTGCCGCTGAATGTCAGCTTCAGTTTTCCAAGAGCTTACATGTCTGTTTCAGTGGATAGTGTGGATACAGAGAGGAGCTTTTCTTGTTAGAATTTATTCAACGGTGGTAGTAGACGCTGTCTTGTAGAGGAAAGCCTGAAGCAGCTGCCGTTCAAATATTTCAATAAGTTTGGGCACATGATGTTTTTTAATAGGTTGGCATGTTTGAAGAACAGAGCACAATTCATTTCATTTCCTTCAGTGTTAAAGAAAGGATACAATGCTTTCTTTTCCTAAACTTAAACACAAATGTTCTCGATATTTCTTTCAAAATAATGAAATACATGTACAAAAACAACTGGCATGATTTATATAGCAGTTTCTCTATCAAATGAATTCAGACAGCTCAGAATTGTGCAGCATAATAAAATTGATAATTCATAATCCAAAAGAAAAAGTTTGATTGTGTAACACCAATTCTGAACGACCTTCGCTGGCTGCCTGTTACTAAAAGAATAGATTACAAATTTGTGTCATCTGCTACATGTATCGATGACAAAGCATAAATGCCAGCTCACCTGATTTTGAAATTATACAATGGTGTCTTGTTTCTTGTGTCATAAATACCAGCTCACCTGATTTTGAAATTATACATTGGTGTCCTGTTTCTAATGGGTTACACTTTTTGTTAGAATCTTATGTAATCAGCTTGTGTTTCTAAACAAAAAAAATACAGGTTGTATGCTGTTAATTGTTAGGCTCCTTGGGTTTGTTTGTTGTTGTTTTGTGGGTTGTTTTTTTTACTGTGTCTCCAGTGCTACTTCTCAGCTTTTGATTAATGGTAATTATATTGTTTAAAGTGGTATGGAAAAAGTTTTGCTGTGTTGTTGAAATTCTTGCAGAATTTTTTAAGAATTTGGTCATTTTGGGTGCAGAATTTTGAAATTTTCCATGCAGAAAACTACGATGACAGAATAACACAAACTTTTTTTTCTTTTGGTTCAAAATGGTGCAAACCTCTTGATTTTTGACCAACAAATAAAAATGTACCAATCAATTGCAATCATACATTTTACTAGGACGCCGTGTATATGTTACTCTGTAGCCTAACATTATGTGTCATATAACACTTTACATTGTAGAGCTGATTTGTCTCACTAAGACAGAGTTATGTTGCTTTCTTACTCTAACAGTGTATTGAATTGTTGTGTTCATCCAGGTAAAGTGCCCAGAGATCCACAATTGTTTGAAGACATATTGGATGAGATGAGCAAACAAACTTTTGACTGTAGCAATGAAAGGGATGGTGAGTTTGGGTTGGGTTTTATTTTGAGTTGGGTGAGCTGGAGAATGGAAGGTTGATTTTTCGTTGTTGTTGTTGCTGTTGTTTGTTCATCTCTGTACATGTTTTTAACCCTTTAGATGCCACATTTCTTTAAGGTCAGCATCAGAATTCATTGCTTTGGAAAGACTTTGAAAGGGTTAAATTTCATTTAATTATCCACAAGAGTTTGTTTCGTTCGGCCATTTGTTTATTTGTTTGTTTTATTTGTTTTTTTCCTAGCTTTTTCTCCTTACTTTTTCTTTTCTATTTTCCCTTTATTTTTGAGTAAAATGCTTACCTCCACCACCCCGATGTATGACACTCCCATTCTACCTCCTACCACCTTTGGATATAAAATTATGTCACACGATGTCCCAACCTTTTCTCTATACAGTATTACAACGTCCACATTCAGTAAATCAACATTTTTTCTCTCTCTTTTCTCTTATGTCGACTTAACCTGAAGTACAAAATGACTTTTATAGCTTACTGATACCGCAGATTAGGACGCCATACGCTCCAGACTCCAGCATGCAAGCTTATTCCTACCGGCAAACAAACTCTACACTCATAGAACGCTCCCCACCCCCACCCCTCTCTCTCTCTGTGTCTCACTCTGTCTGTCTCTGTGTCTGTCTGTCTCTCTCTCTCTGTCTGTCTCTGTCTCTGTCTCTGTGTCTGTCTCTGTCTCTGTGTCTGTCTCTGTCTCTGTCTCTCTGTCTCTGTCTCTGTGTCTGTCTCTGTCTCTGTCTCTGTCTCTGTCTCTGTCTCTCTCTCTCTCTCTCTCTCTCTCTCTCTCTCTCTCTCT
>JAOYNN010250523.1:0-10435 GCA_025770095.1 Goniobranchus kuniei
GGGCTACAACAAATCCTTCACTCAGTCCCTGGGTTAAGGAAAAAGAAAAGAGGAAGAGGAAGGGGATGAAGGGGTAGGGGTAGGGGATGTCAGGAATTTGTAATTTAGGACATAAAGAAGGAAGTTTAGAGGTAAAGATAGCAGTTAGATAACTTGTGTATATTTTGTTAATGACAGATATTCGTTTAAAAGATATATGGTTACAAAATAAGGGAAATGGGTTTTACTAAGTGTTGTGTTCATAGTTAGCATATGTTGCTTGTTTTCCTTGAAACTGTCAGGGGAAAATAAACAATAGCAATAAGGAGACTTATTTAAATCTAGTAAATGAATGACACTTCTTAGATATGGTTTAGGCATGGTGAGGGGGATTCTTTGTAAGTGTTGTCTTCATAGGGTGTGGTAGCAACAATACATTTGTATTTTTTTAATACTTGAAGATTTCAAGGGCAAGGCAGTAGGCTAATGTACACGAACGTATTGAATGAGTGGCTTGTAATACTCCAAACTAACATCAAATAATTTTTGGGTGCATTAGCGTTTTGTTTGTTTGTTGTTTTTTTTTGGTTGTTTGTTTGGTTTTTTTGTTGTTGTGGGTTTTCTTGTTTTGTTTTTATGTTGTTTTGTTTTAGTATTTTTTCTTTATATTTCGCTGGAAGCTTGGACCTCCCCATCACATCTCTGATTCCCATGAGTATAGACCCTATTAGATAATCACCATATATGTCACCATTTCAGTGTTATTTAGTTACAATTACAATTTGTGTGTGTGCATGTATGTGTCTTTATTTTCAGAGATTATCCTTCCTTTATTTAGTGCAAATTGTTTTCCATTGTCCTAGTCTGTATTTCAAACACCTGTGAAAGGGTGGGTATGGGAAGGGGTGCATATTAAAAAGATTTTAGTTCACAGATAGCAATACAATATATTTGAATTTGTACTAGAAATATTATGGGTAGGGTATATCTTAAGATGTGTTAAATTGATACACAGATGAGATTTATAGTAGGGGAGGAAACAGTTCTGAGTGGGCAGGATTAAAGAGCATGCTTGAGAGGACAAAATGTACATATAGTGGTTTGTCTTGTGTTATGTTCTAAATGTATGGCTAGTTGATTTGAATGAATAAAGTTATGCTAGTTCATTTATGGCTTGGTTGTCATTTATTACTTAAATATTACAAAGAATTCTCACCTTTGTGTTTGTGTGTGTGATGGTGTGCGTGATTGTGCATGTGTAAAACTAACCATGCAAAATTCTTAGGGGTAATAATTGAAGAGCTGTTTTCCAAAACTCAGTATCCAAAATTCAAACTTTTATGATTTTTTTTTATCAGAAAAGTCATCTGCTACAGAAAAGAGAGAAGTTTTGAGAAAAACAATTAACACTAGATATTCTTTTAATCTCTGTGGAGTTTTCTAAGCACATTTTTTGGACTGTTTTAAATGAATTTTTCATCGTAAATGCTGTTATTGAGTTTTGGAAAAGTGCTCTTCAATTGATAGCAAACTAATGGAAAGAATACACAAAGATATCTGCAAAAATGACAAAATATCTTAAGTTTCTGAAACATGCCTTCTCGCATTTCCGGATTTGGAATTTTGAAATTATGTCTAGGACCCATATAAAAAAAAATTAAATAAAAGAATTAGAAAAAGTCCATAAGAATGCAATGAGATTTATAACTCTGCCATGAGATTCATGACTAATAATGACACTTTCATAACTGGTAGAACATCAGATCTTAAAAGACTAGGATGGATAACACCAGAGGAGCAGAGAGCTATAAAGTCCATACACCCAAGGTATGTTGGCAGTTTATTACATTTTTTGAGCTCTTATAATTTGTACAACAAGGCTGATTCTTTGCAAGCAGCCATACATTTGTTATGACCCAACAAATCTTAAATTTGGGTTTTGTACATTGCACCGTTTTCTCAAAGCGGCGAATTTCTTTGGTCTTTTTCATTGTTTTCATTTAAACGATCCCTAAACTTTGAGATGTTGGCTATAAATATGTCATGTTGCTAGAAGTGCGGAAAACTGAACAACTATCTCGGTGTTCTGGCCAATCATTATCAATCATATGAATTTCAATTTCATCTCATTGGAAATTAGTGGTAATTTTCAAGATGCTTTTTTAAGTAATAAGTAACAAATACAGCACTTGCCAGGGTAACATTTTAAAGGGTTTAAGGTAATAATTTAACACATTAAATTTATAACTTACTGACGGTAAACAGAATGTGCCACACTCCACGAATTCCCAGTGACATAAAATTTCTCAAGAAAAAAACACCTGGTGTTGAGTCATTGCAAGTTTTGGTTTGTATGCAAAGTTTTAATGAACTAAAACACAATGGGCAATTTTGTTCAAACATGCCGGGGTGAATGGACTACAGAATAAAAGTTGCATCATCTCATAGGGCAGAAGTAGACTTATTGATATAGCACTGGGCCAGTATTACATTTATCTTCTTATTCTTCTTCCTGGTAGCTGCATGCCATCTTTGGTGTAGTTTCGCAGCTTGAATATTAGTATACATATATAGCACTTTCTATCTACCTTGCTGTTATCTTATAAACCGCTCTTTAAAATCGTTAATATCTTTGATGAAAAATTTTAGAATCTCTGCATGTAGGGAATTCCACACTCAAAATGCTGAGGGCATGAAGGATTGTTGGTGTACGTATATCTGTGTCATGGAATGACACTGTCAATGTCTGTTGGTGACTTTGTATTCTTGTACTTGTTGACATAGGTACAAAACTGTCCTTTGGTTTATCAATGTGGCCGTTAAGTATTTTCTACATTGTCACTGCCTTCATGTTTTTGCAGTGCTTTTCTACTATTGGCCATTCTGATATTCACAAGCATTCTAAACAAATGCACAACTACACAATCAGGCAATCAAACTTTGATTATGCATACACAGTACCAACATTTAGTAGCGACAACCATTTTCACTAATGTTTCCAGGACTTTAAGATTATGCCCAAAATGTCACTCTCCTCTCTGTCAATGACAGCATTTCTTTGGACAACTTTACCGTAAACATGCTGTGCAGTCAAATTAGACATAGACCAAAACACCTAGTTAGTTTCAACCAACATACATTCAGGCAGCATCGTTGTGGGGTCAGGGAGTTGGACTTGTAACCGCAAGGTTCAGTGTTTGTGTTTAGTTCTTGGGAAAGGCTATTTGCACACATTTCCTCACACCACTCAGATGATATTGAGTACCCGACCATAGGCATTGGAGGATTTTATCAGTATGCTAGAGCAAGTGCGCCTGTAAAATGGCTACATCTCTATATACTCCACATGGAGTTGAGAAGGTATTTGGTTGGAAAAAGCCTGTCAGGGAACACTTGTAAAGTGCTTTGAGCACATTCAGTGGATTTAGCTAGTGCTATATAAAAAAAAATCAGATTCACTGACAGTAATGCATCAGTCCAATGGAATCAGTCAGTAGATACCAGGAAGGAAAAAAAAATAGTGAAAATTGACATCAAACTTTGATAGGGGCAACAGAACAATTTACTTGTTACATCACTCTTAAGATATACAGGAAATTTATGTTGAAACCTTGTAAAACATGTTTTTAAATATTCTGTATATAAGGCTTTTGTGTAAGCAACCATCATTAAAACAGTTACTTGATAAGAGTTGTTTTTTTAATAAAGAAGACAGCTGAAAGAATTGTAACTAATCACACACATGCACAATTCCAAAGCTCTTGGCCTTGTCCTTTTTCTGTATCAGTTCACACAACACCAGATTTTACAGGGTAACATAAAGTGATATAAAAGGCCTAATGCTGGATCTGCGATGCCGATGATACGCCAATGAATGGATTAATGGTTAAGTAAGTCCTTCTTCTGTTCTCTTGTCTTGATCCTTTTTGTCTCCTCTAAAAAGATGGGGATTGTGCTGGAAGAGAAAAGGAGGCATTATTTGCCCCCACAGGGTCAGTCCTTGGTCCTGTGCTTTTTGGGGCTATAGCGTCTGCCTTGGAACTGGAAGCTAGTGGGTTCGAACCTGAGTGAGTCTCCCTAAGACTGTAAAATTGGCAGTTTAGCAACTGTCTCACTTGGCACTATGAGAACAGTTCTAAGACTGGTCAGTCCACTATCAGTATGCTCTGACTGAGTCATTGGAGTTGTGCTATATACCTTATGGCTCTTGTGTGGCAGCACATAAACATGTCAAAATAGCACCGTCTCTGAGAGAACCTACGATGTTGAAAAGTGACTTTAAACCCACAAAATAACTTACACTAAGAAAAAACAAAAGTGTTTTATCATTACAAAGGACTCTACCCAGTAAATCATTTTTGAAAGGCTGGAACAATTTGACTATATTTTTGTTGAGACAAAAATATGTTTGAATCAAGTTACATTCAACATATTTTTCTTTCACACCAATAACTGTATATTGTGATCTAAACGATGTTTGGAAATGGATTAAGCCTTCGAAATGGAATGATTAAATTGATATTGTTTCCTTTTTCCTATAATTTATATAATCTTTTCTTTAATAGCTACAGTCATCTCAACCCCCCCCCCCCCCACACACACACACACATGTAAACTTAGAATGCAATAAATGAACACTGGGGCCTTGTTTGGAATAGAAGTATATTATTACCAGTGTCTTGGATCTGATCACAAAATAGAAGTAAAAGAAAACTAGACTATAGAGAGAAGATCAGCAAGGTTCGTAGAAGGCAAGTTTATGATTAATATTGCAACATTACCAAATTGATGAAGGAAGTCCAAGCCAGATCCAAAGTTTACAAAGAATTAATTCAAATTTCATGCATAACTCAAAGGAAAGGCTCATAGACACACCAACCAGTTGTTACCTAAATACAACCGGAAACACATTGCATTCTGGTGGGAGATATTAACTATAAACATCTAGAAGTGCCGGTCTTCATCCATTAACAGTTGGACTATGACATGGCTTACCATTCTGATTACTCCGATGGCACACAGATCTGAATGGTTAAGGCGTCGGCTTGGGATTGGGAAGTCCTGGATTCGTTTTCCGCCAGCGCACTCGATTCAGGTGTTAAATTATGACCTAGTAAATCGGCTGGTGTAGTTGCACAAAATGGGTCACACTTTACTGTACACTCCCCAGGAAATATGCCCTCTAAGGGATAAAGTAATGTTTTGAGACTGTTTGTAGAATGGTGGAAACTGCTACGTATAAATGCAATCCTTACCTTCAATTTTTACCATTCAAAAAGAAGTCTCTAAAAGTGTAATTTTAGAACTCCAACAAAAATCATCCTTTAGCCAATATGCCTACGCTCTAACTGATCTATCCGTCCTAATTCCGAGGGAAGTAAACAGTGGGACCTTTTCCTAACACTGTACAAGAAGTCTGACAAAACCTTTTACTGCTTCTAGCCAGGTACCAGTAACCTACACATTAACATCTCTGAACAGAGCAAAAGAATTGATGATTTAACTCATGTAGCTACAAGCCAGAAAAGTCATTTCCTAATTCATTTAGTGTGTAATGATGTGTTGCGCCGAGAGGCAGCAGTCATGAAAGCTCCTGACAAATGAATTGACTGGACAGTTATTCCTGAATGGATTTTTATGATTTTTATACAGTGTTACAGCTAATTTTATAGTGTTGATGATAATATTCTGTTTATTCAAGGACGTGCAATTTTTATTTTAATATTCGATATTCTCTTACCAAGTTTGCACATTTTCACAATTTTATGAACTGTTTCTATCAAGCAATGTTTACCCCAATGCGTCCAGGTGTCTCATGTGACACTTTTAATAATAGAAAACTACTCATTGTAACACACCGTTTTACTACCAACAGCAAACCTCCTAGTCGTATTGAATCGACACTATGGCAACTCAAAATATATAACAAGTCGACAACAACAAACAGAGGGAAAAGAGGGGGAAGAAAACGAAACAATGAGAACGACACAGACTTCGAGACAAGTGACAGAAGGCATCTGGAAACCACTGTCACCGACTGCATTCCCCAGGACGCTATCATTTCTCCGAAAAATGCTATGGAATTACGAGACAGTATGACTACTTTGGCCACATGGAACGTCAGAAGCTTACACAAGATAGGAGAAATAGATAATATTATCCAAGAAGCCAAAAGATTCTAAATTCAAATTTTAGGTATAGCCGAGACAAGATGGACAGGTGCGGGTGTCGAACGAAAATTGATAATTTTGAAACGATTTTCTCAGGGGGGGGTCTAAACATGAAAGAGGTGTTGGCGTTAGAACGTCGCGTAGCAAAATTATTATTGGATATTAGGCAATTTCGGACAGAGTGATGCTGCTAAAATTAAGAGAAACTCCTTTAAATGTGAACATTATTCAAATATATGCACCAACTTCGGAAAGCTAAGAACATGACTTAGATAACTTTTATGAAGATTTAGAAAAAGTCACCAAACAGTGCAAATCGCATGAAGTGACAATAATAATGGGCGATTTCAACGCAAAAGTTGGTAATGAAAGAAGGGAAAACGTCGTTGGTCCGTTTGATTTAGGCAATCTTAATGAACGTGGTGAAATACTAATTGATTGGTGTCAAAAAGAAGGCTTCGTGGTAGCCAATAGATGGTTCAAACATCATATCAGAAGACGATGGACGTGGTGCAGCCCACGTAACCGATTCAAGAACCAAATAGATTAATAAGATTATATTCTCATGCCTCAAAGATTTAAAAATATAATCAAAGGAGCATCAACAATTCCAACCGCAGACTGTAACATGACCATCGACCTGTAAAATGTGCAATGAAATTGAAACTGAAAATTATTAAAAAGTCAAAAACACAACCAAAAGCTCAATTAGACCTACTGCAAAAAGACCCTTCAGTTACAGACAAACACAGAAGACAGTTTAAAGCTCAGTATGAGTTGCTAAAATAGTCAGATGACATAAATGAATACTGGAACAACCTATCAAAATGCATGACAAAACCTTTTTATAATGTACTTCCTCCCGTAAAACATGGAGCAAAACAGAAATGGATGACGGAAGATATACTATCAATGATGGAAGCAAGAAGGCTTTTGAAGAGAGACAGTATAGAATACAAGCAAGCAGATAACATCATTAAAAAGAATGTATAAAGGCGAAAGAGAGGTTCACCGAGGAAGAAGGTAAAAACATCGAAAAGTTACAACACACAAACTCAAAAGCTTTTCATGATTCTTTAGTAAGATTGACAGGGTAGAAGTCCTGACAAAAGTGAACTGTTCGAAGGATTCTATAGGAAATATGCTGATGAACAATGATGAAATTCTACAACGTGCCGAATACATTAAACAACTCTATGCAGACGACAGGAGAGATACTATGGACAACATCGTGTAAACAGAAGAAAGCTACTTACCCATCTTGAGACATGAAGTAGAGTGGGCCTGTAGAGCAATGAAAAAGTGGAAAGCTACTGGTCAAGACGAAATATCAATTGAAATCATTGGAGCCTTAGGCGATCTCGGGATAGAAGCACTAACAAATATTTTCAATGTAATATACAGTAAATGTGTCGTGCCAGACGAACTTCGGCAATTTGTATTTATCACGTTGCCCAAAAAAAGCAGGGGCTGTTGAGTGTGACCAGTATAGAACTATATGCATCATGAGCCAAGCAACAAAGATATTGATGCGTATCATGATGAAACGAATGAGAAATAAGATCACCCCAGAAATAGGAAAAGAACAATTTGGCTTTGTCAGAGATAAGGGGACAGTTAATGCTATTTTCACACTAAAAGCTATACTTCAAAGATCAATTGAAAAACAAAAGAAGTTGTTCCTCTGCTTCATCGACTATTCAAAAGCATTTGACTCGGTACAGCACACAGACCTGTTCAAAATGCTCCGCTCAATTGGTGTGCACAGAGATGACATCAGACTAGTAGAAAATCTGTACTGGAATCAAAAAGCGTGCGTCAGAATAGATAATGAAACATCCGACTTCTTTGATATAAAGAAAGGGGTGAGACAGGGATGTGTTTTGTCACCAGATCTCTTCAACCTTTACAGTGGTGTGATTTTCAGAGAACTAGATGAATGTAAAGGCCTACAAGTTGGAGGAGAGAATGTAACAAACCTAAGGTACGCCGACGATGCAGTCCTAATGGCATATACACCTAATGACTTACAGCATATGCTAGACACTCTTGTCGAAGCCGTGCAAAAAGAGGACTTTTGCTACACGTTAAAAAGACCGAATGCATGGTCGTTTGCAAAGAGAGTAACGATTCCCATTTCGAGGTGAAAAGCAATGGCGAAAGAACAAAACAAGCGAAAAACTTTAAATATCTAGGCGCAATGATAACGAACGATGCCAAAGACGACACCAAAATTTAAACAACGGATAGCATGTGCAAAAAGCTTCTTCTACAAACTTAAACCTGTCGTTACAAACAGCAAGCTACACATTGAAACAAGACTCCATCTAGTAAATGCATTTGTCTATTCATCACTATTGTACGCATGCGAAACATGGACGTTAGACGGAGAATGCCAGAAACGAATTGAGGCCCTTGAGATGTGGATTTACCGTAAGCTGCTGAAAATACCATGGACAGCAAAGATATCAAATGAACGAATATTATGCAGGCTCGGCAAGACTAGAGAGCTTTTAGATATGATCAGAAAACGCCAGGTGAAAATTTTCGGTCCCATATGCAGGAATGATGAGTGTTTAGAGAAATTAGCAGTTTGCGGCTTCTTTGCGGTTTCATCGAAGGAAAACGCGCGAAAGGCCGACAGAGAACAACGCACGTGACAGGACTGAGGAAGAGTACAAGTAACATTAAGTCAAACACTGACTACATGAGACAGGCTGAGAGTAGGACGAGATGGAGAAGGATGGCAAGCAACATGCAATCAAGCACTGGCTACGGATAAGTAAGCAAGGAATTCGTTTCCATATCTTCACTGAGTGACTGAGTTGCGCTGAATATTATCGGCAGTGCTCATGGTTGTATACAATTACCTAGCGGACTTTCCATGTCTGAGGATGATGACTACTCTGCATTTTTTCTTTCAAATAATTTTAGATGGTCAGACTACATCCGCATTTGACATAGACTCAAAAAAGGTGAGCTTTTAAACAGCGCAACATCCACTTAATGTGTTCAAAGCGCTTTTCAAGGGGTCACCAGCCAACATCAACACATACACATGATATGAAGGACGAGACAGAACGCCTGTTAAGCAATAGTACAATTTATTTTTTTGGACAGGGACAGCGATGTTAACAGCCTGGTACTCATTTTACACCTGAGTGTGATGAGAACATCAAAAAAGTGAGCTTTACATAGCGTTAAATCCACAGTGTGCTCAAAGCGCTTCACAAGTGTTCCCCTAGCAGGCAAACCCCCTGGGGAGTATACAGTAAAGTGTAGCACATTTTGCACAACAACACCAGCCTATTGCCAGGTACTCATTTAACACCTGAGTTGAGCGAAGCAATTAGGGTAAATTGTCTTGCTTAAGGGAAAAAACACCAGTAGTCGCTGGTGGGAATCGAACCCAGACCTCCCTGTCTTTATAAATAAAGAGCCTTTTCCAAGGAGTCAACTTCGCACCGCCTCCGGCTGGATTCGAAACCACGACCACGCGGTGGCTACGTGCAGTTCGGTTGAGTGCGATTTTCTGGTCTATTGTTCTCGCACCTTAAAGAAGACGCCTCGGGCTAAATATTATTCCCGGAGACACTAACGAGTAATCGTAGTAGGTTTGTGTATACACATTTTCCATCTGCATCACGCCTTCCCGTAAAACCAAAGTTACATTTTTGGTAGGGACAAAGCGGGGCTTTGGGCAGTCACATCAATACTACTACATTGATCGCAAAATTTGATGCGGCACATCAAAAATGTGTTGTTTTATTGGCGATTGATTTATAAAACTTTAGAAATTATTCACATCATATGTAGGATATTCACGCATCATGAGAAATTGGGTCATAATTTTTACAAGTCACAAGTGAGGGGGCAATATTTTCAGGCATGTATTCTCGAGAGAATCGTCTTGCGTAGTTAAGCCTTGATCGTTTTAGATTCCAGATCTTTACGGAATTTGTAACTCTCAACAAGTAAACATTGCCCACCTTGTTTTGTTAAAATCAATTCCATGATGATTTTCTAAGATTGAAGAAAGCTGATAATTGACAAGCTTTTATAGTAAACTTCGAAGAATAATTCTTATCAGTTAAGTATATGAAATATGAATAAAGAGTAACCTTCACACAAACAGATTTTCCTAGTAAGAAGTTTTTACAGCTGTTGCAAGTAACCTGTAAATGATTAATTTTCATCAAGAACATCCAACATCATCATCATCAATTGTGGCTTGTGCTGGCAAGCACGTTGCCGATCATTGCTCTCCACGCTTCCCTGTTTTCTGC
>JAOYNN010250634.1:0-10435 GCA_025770095.1 Goniobranchus kuniei
ACAACCATATTCACCAGGTCCTTTCACTGAAATTTCTTTGATCTAAAATAAATATTGAAAAAAATTTGTAAGAAGAGGACAGAAACATTTAAAATGAACAATAACCATAACACTAAAATGAAGATTAAGCAGATTACAAACATAAAATAAAAGGAAACTAAATAGAGACATGATTTATAGACAAAAAATAATTATCATCTCTTTGAGAAAAAACAAAAACATCACAAAACAGTGGCCAGAACATCCTACAATGTGCCTGTGGTAACCAGCCTCACCCAGGATTTTTTTTTCATATCTGCCTCCCTTTGAGGAAAAATATACAATCTCTACGTTTTACCAACCAAAGTCCAACAAATCAATTCATGGTCAAAAGTTTTGAGGATGAACAAATTTCAATTATTTTTAATTCGATATAAACACTTAAATTCAGTAAATGTACCTTTCGCAACTTGTCACCTAAAATATATAATTAACTACCTCACATACCGTTGACACATGTATCTCAAAGATAGAAAAAAGTATCACCATTTATCTTTAAAGCACATCATAATAAATAAAAAAAATAAAAAATGATAATAATAATAATAATAATAATACTAATAATAATAATAGTTGTAGTAGTAATAATAATAATATGGAAACCCTAAGGGCTGCCATATCTTATTGAAGTATCGATATATTGATGTTTTCTGAAATATCGATTTCATATCGAGGCAGCTATGGAGTAAACCTTGATAAATTTATGTAATTTTTTCAATACCATTCATTTAAATTATATTGTCATATCAAGAAATGTGCATTGCAGTGTCAATCGTAGACAAAGATTGCCAGCTTGATTTTGTAACCACTGATTTCTAAAATCTTGACACTTTTTAAGGAACTCATAGTGCATAGGTTGTAATCAGAATGCTGGGACATGGACTCAATCCCCTTACCTATACCTGGCTAACTCTCAATATCACGAGCTAGGAAGGGACAATATCAGTAATATTGATTATGATATGATATCAGTAATTTTCATGAAAAATTGTTGCCGCTATATCAAAACTTGCCAGCAAATTTCGATATATATAGTGATGTATTGAATCTTGTTGATTTCCAAAATTGTATTGCCTATACTGTGAGTGAGCGGTGTTTACGGCAATAAGCCTAGGTTTTTTATAATGCTGGTGAGTTACTCGACCTGGTTCTAAGAATCTAAATAATTTCAGTACTGGTATTAGCAAGACAAGACTATTTTTCTTTACCATCTCAACTTTCTTTATAGTTTCAATTTTCCTCATAGTCTGCTCATTCCTGGAAAAGTGCTGTCAGTGGAAATATCGAAATATCCATATTTTTCTAGCTGCCTCGATATGAAATCGATATTTCAGAAAACATCAATATATCGATACTTCAATAAGATATGTTCACTACTATTACGAACTTCTAAAACTCACCATTTGATCGTGCATGCTTTACAATGGAAATGCAAACAACAAAAATAATTCTATGGAGGCTTGCAATGCGTGTTTCTGAATTGCACAAAGCCTTTTGGTATTGGAGAACATTCATAAGCTTGAAAAGAAATCATCACAATCTTCATTTATATCACAGAAGAAATTAGCCATTACAATTTGAAATGAGATATATTTTAATGGTATTTACAGTAACTTTATACAGAGAAGATTTCAAGTGGATGCCAAAATCAAGTCAAAGAGTTCCAGGATGTACAAATAAACCTTTTGAAAATGTACACACACATTTACATAATATATAGCAGCAATCTGATATGTCAAAAAAAGAAATAACTTAATGCGCTTTTAAGAAGGCAACCTTTTCTGGCTTAGAGAAATCATCTGTTGAGGGGAATTCATTTAGGTAGAATCTTTTCAACTTTTAAAATAGCAATACATAGACTGATATCATTGCTGCAAAACACAAATCACCATGCATAAAGCTAGGATAATCAATAAGAAAGCTAAAAACATCTACATAAAGCAGAGCTTTTGTTGCCTGTTGATTGTGCTTTGGTATAAATGTGAGCATATTGGATTTTCAGAGACTTCAATAATCTAAAATTTTTGTTCTCTTCCAACCATAGATGTACCATCATCTTGATTTCAACTACAACACCTTTGACCAATATTCTTTGTAGACCATCCGATCAGAAATCCTAATATCGAGTGAATATCCAGTCATATGCAGATCTCTTCAGCTGATTTTCTTGGCAATGAAAGTTAACAGCACTAGTCAACAATTGCCCTGAAAATCCTTATTAATAAAGAAAACAGTTTCCAACAGCTGTCAAGATTACCTTTCATTATATGGTACAAACTTTGTACTTACAGAGCCATAAATGTGTAAAAGGACAGACAGAAAAACAGCAGTAACAGGAGTAGAAATGAGGCGGAGGGGATATGTTTCCACATTCAGTGTCTTCTTCATGGGTATGAAAAAAAAGAGAAGGCCAAGAGCAGACTAAGTGAGAGATACAGTGCAAAGCAAGAGAGGTCTGTGGCAGTTTACCAACAATCTTGACCGTCGCTTGATTAGTAAACCAAATTCATCTGTTTCCCAACATCTTAATATAATATGTGCATAAGTGTCAATATATTAACTGGTAAATGAATGCTTTGATTTATACAACGACATTGTACTAGAAAATATAATTTTGCATATAGTCAAAAGCTTTAGAGAAGATAAGAAATTATAGGAAAATAAACATTGCTGAAGGAAGGTGCTATTTTAATCTGGCATGCAGCTTAAATCTTGTAAATAAGGAGGAAAAACACCCCATATCATTGTCAGCATATTTCATGTAAGAAAACTTGACCTTGAAATTAAGGCAATGTCCATGGAATGTATAAGATGAAAAAAACGCAACATTTGCAAAGAAATCATTCATATTCAGGAATATCATCATAGGAGTAGCCCTCATAACCCTTGTAAGCATAATAAGCAATTCTGACATGATAGGCACCAGGGATGAACATCAGCACTCCGAGTATGAGAACAGCCCATGTCCGATCGGCATTCTGGTTTAAAGCATAATTGAAAAGAGCCCAATTGAATGGTGCACACATCAAACCCAAACATAAATTATACATATCAAGGAAAACAATTATATAAATCAGGTCATTTATACAGCATTTAATCCACAAAAACAATGCAGCTTTTAAAACACTAAAAACAAAACAATTAAAAACTAATCAAAACAACTAAACAACTTGTTAAAAAATGTTGCAGAAAACTGGATAAAACTGGTAGAACAAATTGACTGAAAAAAAGTTCTGATTTGAGTGCAAGGTGCTTAATTTAAACTAGTACTGGAGTGTGCGGCTATAACATCAAGCATGCCGAATCGAAAGCCCTGTCCTCTTAAAGATGTTCAAAGAAAAGGTCGACAGTGAGATTTTGATGCCTAAGTAAAGTCTAACTATAAGATGTTTCCTTTCTAAAGCATTGGTAGCTAAAATGACCAGCAACATTTAATGTGGACAGGTTAGTGAGTTATTTAGTGGGTTTAACGTCACTTTTCAACACCCTTGGTTACATGTCACTGACAGTGCTATTTTGACAAGTTTATGTGCTGCCACACATGTGAGCTTGTGAGCTTTTTTTAAATATATGTGACCTTTTCTAATATAGTGCTGAATCCATTAAAAGTGCTCAAAGCGTTTTACAAGTGTTCCCCGACAGGTCTTTTCCAACCAAATACTTTCTCAACTCCATGCAGAGTATAGAGAGATGCAGCCATTTTACAGGCGCACTTGCTTTAGCAAACTGACAAGATCTTCTACTGCCTATGGTCAGGTACTCAAAAACATCTGAGTGGAGTGAGGAAATGTATGTATATAGCTTTTCCCAAGAACTAAACTGCGCAATAGCGCGGCCCAGCATCGAACTCAACATCCTGCAGTTACAAGTCCAACGACCTGACCTCAAAGCCATGCTGCCACTCAAAAAGTGACATAAAGAATAGCACAACTTGAATGTATCAACCAGCCACAGTGTACTGATACCGGGAAGACCAGTCTAAGACTGTTCTCATCATGCTGAGCACCAAGCGAGACAGTTACTAAATTGCCAATTTTAGTCTTATGTATGACTTGACCAATCCGCAATCTCCTAATTCCGGGGCGAATGCTCTATCACTAGGCTATTGGACTGGTGTATGTGGGCAGAAATTGTGTGGGTGACAAAGTCGGATTATATCCCATTGACATAGTCTTGCTCATAACCAAAATTGATTGGTGTCTGTCCTTTGGTAAGGCACTTTGCTCTGCTAATGGAGTCATGAATGAGTATCTTGTCTAAACCATCTATTTAATGAATGTTCAGACAGATAAGGTTCTCTTCAGTTGATTTTAATTAGAAATTAAAATGACTAGCACTAGTCGAGAGCTTGATAGATACTTGTTAATAAAGAAAACCTTTTTTTAAAATTTAAGTAAGGCACTCTGCTCTAGTAACTGAGGCATGCATGAGTATCTGGTCATTGAGACAGCTTTGTTCTTGCTCAAAAAAAAAAAAAGAAAGAAAGAAAGTTTATGTAATTCAAGCCAAAGAGGTTGCAAGTCTTGAGTGACTTGTAATAACCGCTGGCTAAGGGACTAAAATGTTATTGTAAAGCACCATGAATCTGTGGAATGAGCTCAGTGTATAAATGTCATTAGGATGATTCCTCTCGAAGCTGTAATCCCCACATGAAGTAGCCTACTGGTAAAACAGAAATGAAACTGTCATGTATATATATGCAAAAAATCATGGCAAACTACAAGTCAAACAAACCTCAACATCAATGTAGCCAGTCACCAACAAAGCTCCAACAATGATAAGAACAGACCCAAAAACAAATAGGACAGCAGCAAGGATAATGGCTTTGTAGGGCACTTTGGGGGGCGGCCTCTCAAACTGGAACCAAAAAGGGGGACAAAGAAATAATAAAATAGATGTTATAATTGAATTTCATTTCAACAATTCAATTGCCTTGCACAGTTGAAAATGAAACTTTTTATCAAAGACTTTGATGCAAAAATTAGCCAAATTTAGATATAAAGACATAGTAAGAGTTTAGTAAGCTGAATTAAATGGTATGTGTCTATTTTTATGAAGACCAAAAGGCTAGCTAAAAACAACATGCCAGATTGTAAAAAAATACAAGCGTCAAAATTGGAAGAAAAGAAACATAACAAAAGAGCTATTTCATAAGGAGAAGGAGAGAAGGTTGTACTATCTGTATTGATGGTCTGTGCTGCAAGTAGAAGAATCATCAATAGCAACAGAAAAGGAAACTATGGTCCCATATTCATCATATGCTTTAAATTGCCCATGAGCTCAAACATATTTACATATTGCCTGTCTCTCTTTGTCTTTCATGCTCTCTCTCTCTGCCCAGCACCTTAATATCTCCTTTTTATCTAGCTTTCTATCTGTCCATCTTTCTGTCTGTCTTTTTTCTATTTCATTTGATTTCTGTTGGTCTATCTTAAAAAAAAATAAAAAATGTTTGCTTTGCCTTCTTGTAATCATTCCCTCTTTCTGTTTCTTTTCATATTTAGATTTTAATCTGCCGTATTTTGTATTGTATGTTTTAGTGACATAGTCTTGAACCCAATGAAAACATTAAAAAATAAGAAAATAACACAAATCATGAGACCCACCTGGGAATTTAAGAATCCATCCCCAGCGACATTACGGGACAACTTCTTAAAGCCAAAAGGGCCATTGCCCGCAATTCTGCGCCCCATGATCAGCTCCTCCCTGTCATCCGCCACTTTGCTGCTTTAGGAAATTACACTGACACAAAGAAAGTTCTGATTGATGAATTACAATATTTGCACGATGATCACACTCCTGGAGGGAAAAAATTTAATAAAGGAAATTGCAGGAAACACTGATTATCACAGTGAATTGTGGAAGCAAAACAAAGCAACTTTTATACACAAAAAAATGGAGACAATGCTAGATTATAAGGCAAACTTGAATGTGCATTTAAAAAAAAAAAATCCTGATCCTCAAAATCTAGAACATAACTGGTCAGAGTAGTCACTTTTCCTTCGCTAATGTAGCTCCTGGATGTTGATCATAAAAAATTCATTTGCTTCAGTATACACAAAAGCTCAAATCTGTGTTCTTTTATCAGTAATAAGGTTTTCCTTTAATAACCTTTAACTTGAAAGCCGTCTCCTCATTTCATAGTCTAATGTTCGTATTTTCTCCAATATTTTCCAACCACCTATGTGAAGTAAAGATAAATTAAAAGATTCCATAATTTGCTTAGAAATGGTCCACAGACCCAGAAATGAAAATGATACCCCCAGCTATTTAAATATATCAAGCTCTCAATGACTTCATAACAAGCATCCATTTTCTCCAGAGCAGTTACAATCTTCCTATCTTTCCATTGATGCTGCAACCAATTCTTATCCCCAATTTAATACTTGTTAGTACAGTACTGATCACCTAAATGCCCTCCAACCTAATGCCCACAATTTCAGTTGAATTGACTTTTTTTCTTATAATCATGTACATAAATTGCCCCTTTAAATGTCCATTTCAATACCCATTTTTGGCCCAAATGTCCAGTCTCAGAGACAAATGCAGGCATAAACTTCTTCAACTTATATCATAAAATGCATGCGTAATTGATAGCACTATTAAATATCATCCAATCAGCAACAAGGCTAATCTAACCCTTTCAATATTTTACATCTACGTGTAGATTGCAATTTTGTTTCCCCTCACAATCCTCTTCCAAGGAAACACAAATGAAAGCGGAATGGTCTTCTTGACTTACCCACCCATATTCCTCACCTTGCCACTTTTTTTTTTTTCATGCGCTTCGACAGTTATACTCAGTTTTACTGAGTCAGTTGGATTATTTGAAGAAGAAAAAAGAAGAAGAAAAAAAAGAGAGTTTTGGAGATCCAGACGTTTTTATGTGGCTCTAAATTTTGAAACGGCCTATAGTACACACTATGCTCATTCATTAGACACATCACTCATCACATGTGATTGAGGAGGCAAGCTGTGCTAGGCAAGGAACGTTTCTTTCATTTCCAGCAGTATGTCAAATTTAGCATGGCTTCTACTGGTATCAGGAAAAGAAAGGGTTTATAATCCATGGAACAGAAAATTGCCAATTAGGAGGCAATAGTACTGGTAGCTATCCTTGATAAAGGATATAACAGGACTCGTTTACAATATAACAAGGGAAAAACTGCTGGTTCCGACGGTCCTGTTATAACCAAGTTTTACTCTCCATGTTTGCTGACTTGGAAAGCCCCACTTAAAAGCTCGATAACAAAGCCAGGATCCAAGGTAAAGGATTGCCCTAACTAACTCCCATTGGCTGCTCTGTAAAGTGTAGTAAACACCTCCAAGGTCAATTTCAGAAAACGCACTTTTAGCTGTTTAAGTGTTTTCCTTTAGATCTCCTTTCGCAATATAGAGATTTTCTCACCACGATTTTAAAAACTTCACTACAAGTCAATGAATTGAATTATAAAGCTGCTGAGGTGTCATAATGTGTGAAATGAGGTATTACTTTCTACAGGTATATACTTGATTTTTGTCTTTGAATTAATCTTACTAAAAGCTATTGTAATGTAAGTTACTTTTGCGCGTAACTGTATAAATGGACTCGACTGTAATGTCATGTCTAGGCCTAAAGTTTGCTTTTGTCGGCTCATTCATCTGTTCTGTTCATCTTTGTATGTGCCAGTTGGATGGACTCCCATCAATCTTGTGAATGTTTTTCTTCACTGCAATATGTCATTATTTCCCTGTGCAATGGAAATGTCTGTGCAATTGCAGTCCCATCATCGCTCTGCCAACCCTCTGTAAAATCAAAATACATCTTCAGGCTAACACCAGCCAATATCACTTCAGGTGAAATTGCCAGAGCTACTAAGGCAAGGTTAAAGAATCATAATTTTACTAAAAGGATTCTTCCCCCCCCCTCCACACACACACACACACACCTCACACACTATTATACAAATATCCTTTGAAGGGTTTTGGCATGGTAAATGAGGTTACTGTTAAAGGGGTTGCAACCTCCACGCCCAAAAATTACTTTACCCTTTTTTAAGTTTAAGACTTGGTAGGAGTAGGAGTGTAAGTATTCTTTGTTTGTTATCCCAGGCTCTTCTATACTCCAAGGTGACTTAAAAGAGTTAAACTATCAACAATTAAGTACCGCCTCCATAGGGGAGACATGATTGAAGTATATAAATTATTGAGTGGGAAATACGACCAAAATACCACCAACATCTTGAAATTGAGAGAAGATTACATGAGGCGGAAAATAGAAAGGGGACACTCCAAGCAATTATTTGTGCAGGGGGCTAGAACCAATGTGTCTACGTACAAGGTAAATGGGCATGTAGACTGTGGGCCTTCATACACGGTAATACAGAGGCATGTTTGATAAGGCCAGCTCTCGCAAACGGTTTTCCGTTTCCCTTATGGTCCCTTTTCCTTATCCAACAGATATTTGGGGTCTTTTTCGTATACATGTAGCAATTTGTCATGCGTGTTGCCATCTTGGATCGACTAAAGTGGATGGTATCGAACATTGCAATTGGAATAGATTGTTTGATCGACTGGAATGTAAATCGATGTTTATTGATGTTGGTCGTGCACTTTTTGAATATTACTGATCAGCAAGGTGTAATAAAAAGGACAAAAAGGTTGAGCTGCTGCTTTCTTTTATTGAAGTTGATAGTATTTTAATTTTGTTGATGAAGCATCGTAATAGCAGTTTTAAAACTTGTCCACCGAGAACCTTTCATTGGCTACGAAAGAGAGCGCTCGAGGCAAACTGATTTCCGTTAGCGAAAAACAATGTAAAATAAAATAAAATTCTGACAGACTGCATTCCCAGAGCCATAAAACAAGGGATGATAAAAAAAAAAAAGAAAAAAATCAACATCTACAACATGAGGTGTTCCCAAGCGGTCACCCATCTAAGTACTAACCACACCCAACATTGCTTGACTTTGCTGATCGGACAAGAACCGGTATTTTCAACATGCAACATGGTATGGCCGTAGACACCTGTGAGTAACTTTTTGTGTTTATAAAGCAGGCCCTTGCTGATTGTACCCGGTTACCTTGTACGTAGCCCGTGGAGCTAAGTACAAGGTTACCATGTACGTAGACGCTCCCTCATGGTAAAGGGGTCTATGGTAACAGAGTGGTTATTGGCACAATTGTCCACCAATAACTCCTGCCAGTTATTGGCACAATATTATGAATTCCGACACAATTGCAGTTCAGTGAGGGAGTGCAAATGTTTACATGTAGTGTGTAGCCTACTGTAGGCCTACCTTGTGTAGTGTACAGGCCTACGTCAGAAGTAGAATTCACTTTTGCAAACAATAGCTTTGTGCCTGCTCGCATGTGTGCATGGAGTGCAGAGAGTGTGATGTGTGATGAGCATCTTAATCTTAATCTTATCAATGACAAGATGATGCATCCATGCAAGGTATATATAGTCAACAGTGACAAAATTTGGTTGCCGCGGCTGACTGATTGCCTCGTGGCTTGTGGCTTATGATCGGTTGTAGACAGAGCTGGTCAGCATGTGAATTTTTTTTCTTTATAGCCGAAATAGGCTGAATTCTTCTTTCGTTATATCTGTTTAGAAATACAAAAGAAAAATAAGCCTCTGGCAGACTGTTCCAAGATGAAGCCACTCTGACCGAAAAGCTGAATTTTCTCACATTGCAGTGGGAGCCTAGTACAATAGCTGTTTGGAATATCCCCTTTGATGTTTGCGGCCAATGTGATGGTCTTTCATTTTTAAGAATCTTGCGACGTTTTGATTGTAACTTCCTTTCACCACTTTGTAGACCTCTATCATATCACCCCTAAGGAGCCTATATATTATCATCGGTAGCTTCAGGTGTTAAGCTGCTCTTCGGAATGAATGCTTCTTCATTAAGATGTTTGAACACTTTTCTTATAGGCATGGCCATTGATCTAGCTTTGTTGGCTTTTTCATGCACATGTTGATTAAATGGAAGGTGGTCATCAAACAGGGGTGGAACCTATTCCGGTAAAACCGGATTTGCGTTTTTTTTTTTCGAACATGCGGCTGACCCTCCTAATAAAAAGAAGAAAAAAAAAAGCTTGAAAAATTTAACCAAAGGTACAAAAGCAATAGGCGGAGAACACTTCAGCTGGAGAGGGAAATGGTTTTCGAACCAATTCGGCCTTATCTCATCAAACATAGAACGATGACATGCACAGTTACATTATGTTTTTTAGAGCCTGGATGAACCAAAGACAACCTTCCTGGCATTGACCGAGCGTGGACATGGCTCTCCAAAGCAGTTTCAGGCGCTGAATGCATCAGAGTTTTTTCGGGGGATTGGGTGAGAGAGAGAGAGAGAGAGAGAGAGAGAGAGAGAGAGAGAGAGAGAGAGAGAGAGAGAGAGAGAGA
>JAOYNN010250744.1:0-10434 GCA_025770095.1 Goniobranchus kuniei
CGAATAATAACCCAAATGCCTCCTTTCTGTTACAATTATGACGGTCTTTCAGAACACGAATAATACCCCAAATGCCTACTTTCTGTTAGAATTATGACGGGTTTTCAGAACACGAATAATACACCAAATGCCTCCTTTCTCATAGACTTGTGACGGTCTTTCAGAACACCCATAATATACCAAATGCTTCCTTTCTTGTAGAATTATGACGGTCTTCCAGAAAACGAATAATACCCTATATCCCTTATTTCTCTTAGAATTATGACGGTCTTTCAGAATACGAATAATATCCCAAATGCCTCCTGTCTGTTACAAGTGTGACGGGCTTTCAGACCATGAATAATATCCCAAATGCCTCATTTCTCTTAGAACTATGACGGTCTTTCAGAACACGAATAATACCCCAAATGCCTTCTTGCCTTCTTTCTGGTAGAATTTTGACCGGCTTTCAGAACACGAATATTACCCCAATGCCTCCTTTCATTTACAATTATGAATGTCTTTCAGAACAGGAATAAAACCCAAAATGCCTCATTTCTCTTAGAATTATGACGGTCTTTCAGGACACGAATAATACCACAAAAGCCTCCTGTCTGTTAGTATTATGACGGGATTTTAGAACACAAAAAATACCCCGAATGACTCATTTCTGTTATCAATATGAGAGTCTTTAGAACATGAATAATACCCAAATGCCTCCTTTCTCTTAAAATTATGACGGTCTTTCAAAACACGAATAATATCCGAAATGCCTCTTTCCTATTACCATTATGACGGTCTTTTAGAACACCAGTAATATCTCCAATGCTTCCTTACGATTAGAATTATGGCACACTTTTAGAACACGAATAATACCCCAAATGTCTACTTTCTGGTATCATTATGACGGGCTTTCAGAACACGAAAAATACCCCAAATGCCTCCTTTCTATTAGAATTGTGACGGTCTATCAGAACACCCATAATACACTAAATGCCTCCATTCTGTGAGAATTATGACGCTCTTACAGAAAAGGAATAACACCCCAAATGCCTCATGTCTCTTAGATGCCTCCTTTCATTTAGAATTATCACGGTCTTCCAGAAAGCGAATAATACACTATATGCCTCATTTCACTTAGAATTATGACGGTGTTTCAGAACACGAATAATATCCAAAAGTCTCCTTTCTGTTGCGATTATGACGAGCTTTCAGAACCTGAATAATACCACAAATGCCTTCTTTGTGTTCGAATTATGACCGGCTTTGAGGACACGAATATTACCCTATATGCCTCCTGTCTGTTAGAATTATGAGTGGCTTTCAGAACACGAATATTATCCCAAATGCCTCCTTTCTGTTACAATTATGACGGACTTTCAGAACAGGAATAATACCCGAAATGCCTACTTTCTGTTATCATTATGACGGGCTTTCAGGACACGAATAATACCCCAAAAGCCTCCTTTCTATTAGACTTGTGAAGGTCTTTCAGAACACGACTAATACCCCAAATGCCTCCATTCTGTTAGAATTATGACGGTCTTCCAGAAAACGAATAATACACTGTATGCCACATTTCACTTAGAATTATGACGGTCTTTCAGAACACGAATAATATCCCAAAGCCTCCTTACTATTACGATTACGACGGGCTTTCAGAACACGAATAATACCCCAAATGCCTCCTTTCTGTTGTCATTATGAGGGGCTTTAAAAACACAGATAATACCCCGAATGTCTCCTTTCTCTTCAAATTATGACGTACTTTCAGAACACGAATCATATTTCAAATTCCTCCTTTCATTTAAAATTATGACGGGCTTTCAGAACACGGATAAAACCCCAAATACCTCCTTTCTGTTAGAATTATGACCAGCTTTCAGAACATGCATAATATCCCCAATGCCTCCTTTCGAATAATACACCAAATGCCTCCTTTCTGTTAGTATTATGACGGTCTTTCAGAACACGTATAATACCCCAAATGCCTACTTTCTGTTATCATTATGAAGGGCTGTCAGAACACGAATAATACCCCAAATGCCTCCTTTCTATTAGATTTGTGACGGTCTTAGAGAACACCCATAATACACCAAATGCCTCCATTCTGTTCGAATTATGACGCTCTTACAGAAAACGAATAATAACCCAAACGCCTCATGTCTTTTAGAATTATGACGGTCGTTCAGAACACGACTAATATCCCAAATGCCTCATGTCTCTTAGAATTATGACGGTCTTTCAAAACACGAATAATATCCCAAATGCCTCCTTTCGGTTACGATTATGACGGGCTTTCAGAACAAGAATAATACCACAAATGCCTCCTTCCTGTTAAAATTATGACCGGCTTTCAGAACACGAATAATACACCAAATCCCTCCTTTCTATCAGAATTATGACTGGAGTTCAGAACACGAATAATATCCCAAATGCCTCCTTTCTGTTAGAATTATGACGGGCTTTCAGACCAATAATAATACCCCAAATGCCTCATTTCACTTACAATTATGACGTTCTTTTAGAACACGAATATTACCCCAAATGCCTCCATTCTGTTAGAATTATGGCTGGCTTTGAGAACAAGAATAATGTTCATAATGCTTCCTATCTGTTAGAAATATGACGGGCTTTCAGCACACGAATAATACCCCAAATGCCTCCTTCCTGTTACAATGATGACGGTCTTTCAGAAGACGAACAATACCCCAAATGCCTCCATTCTCCATGAATTATAACGGCCTGTCAGAATAAGGATAATAATTCAGATGGTTCCTATGTGTTAGAATTATGACGGGCTTTCAGAACAGGAACAATACCCAAATCCCCTCTGTGTATTAGAATTATTACGGCTTTCAAAACACGAATAATATCCCAAATGCCTCCTTTCTGTTAGAATTATGACGGTCTTTCAGAACACGAACAATATCCCAAATGCCTCCTTTCTGTTAGAATTGTGACTGGCTTTCAGAATACGAATAATACCCCAAATGCCTTCTTTGAGGTAGAATGGTGAGGGTCTTTTAAAACAAGACTAATACCCCAAATGCCCCCTTTCTGTTAGAATGATGACGATCGTTCAGAACACGGATAATACTCCAGATGGGTCCTTTCTGTTAGCAATACAACGGGGTTTCAGAATACGAATAAAGCGCAAATGCCTCCTTTCTGTTAGCATTATGACGGGCTTTCAGAACACGAATAATACACCAAATGTGTCCTTTCCTTTAGAATTATGACGGGCTTTTAGAACACGAATAACAACCCAAATGCCTACTTTCTGTTTGAATTATGACGGGCTTTTAGAACACGAATAACACCCAAAATGCCTACTTTCTATTAGAATTATGAAGGGCTTTCAAAACAAGAATAATACCCCAAATGCCTACTTTCTAATAAGATTATTACGGTCTTTCAGAACACGAATAATACCCCAAATGTATCCTTCCTGTTAGAATTATGACTGTCTTTCAGAACACGTATAATACACTAAATGCGTCCATTGTGTTAGAATTATGACAGGCTTTCAGGACATGAATGATACCCAAAATGCCCCCCTTCAGTTAGAAATAGGACGGGCTTTCAGAACACGCATAATACCCCAAATGCCTCCTTTTTGTTAGAATTATAACGGGCTTTTAGAACACGAATAATATCCCAAATGCCTCCATTCTGTTACAATTATGACAGTCTTTCGGAACACGAATAATACCCAAGATGCGTACCGTCTGTGATCATTATGACGGTCTTTCAGAACACGAATAATACCTCAAATGTATCATTTCTATTAGAATTATGAAACATTTTTAGCACACGAAAAATATCCCAAATCCCTCCTTTCTACTACAATTATGACGGGCTTTCAGAACACCAATAATACTCCAAATGCCTCCTTTCTGTTAGAATTATGACGGGCTTTCAGAACACGCATAGTATCCCAAATGACTCCTTTCTGTTAGAATTATGATGGTCTTTCATAACACGAATAATACGCCAAATGTGTCCTTTCTGTTAGATTTATGACGGGCTTTTAGAACACTAATAATACCCCAAATGCTGATTTTCTGTTAAAATTATGACGGCTTTCAGAACACGAATAATACCCCAAATGCCTACTGTCTAATAGATTATGACGGTCTTTCAGAACACGAATAATACCCCAAATGCCTACTTTCTAATAAAATTATGACGGTCTTTCTGAACACGAATAATACTCCAAATGCCTCCTTTCTGTTAGAATTATGACGGGCTTACAGAACAGGAATAATACACCAAATGTGTCCTCTCTCTTAGAATCATGACCGGCTTTTAGAACACGAGTAATAACCCCAAATGCCTACTTTCTGTTAGAATTATGACGGGCTTTCAAAATACGAATAATACCCCAAATGCCTACTTTGTAATAGAATTATGACGGGCTTTCAGAACACACATCATACCCCAAATGCCTCCTTTCTCTTACAATTATGACGGTCTTTCAGAACACGAATAATACCCCAAATGCCTCCTTTCTGTTACAATTATGACGGTCTTTCAGAAGACGAATAATACCCCAAATGCCTCCCTTCTGTTACAATTATGACTGGCTTTCAGAACACTAATAATACCCCAAATGCCTGAATTCTGTCAGAAATAAGACGGTCTTACAGAACAGGCAAGATACACCAAATGCTTCCTTTCTAATAGAATTATGACGATATCTCAGAACACAAATAATATCCCAATTGCATCCTTTCTGAAACAATTATGAGGGTCTTTGAAAACACGAATAGTACCTCAAATGCCTCCTTTCTGTTATAATTATGACCGGCTTTCAGAACACGCATAATACCCCAAATGCCTCCTTTCTGTTAGAATTATGATGGGCTTCCAGAACACGAATAATATCCTACATCCCTGCTTTCTGATAGAATTATGACGGTCTTTCAGAACGCGAATAATAACCCAAATGCCTCCCTTTTGTTACAATTATAACTGGCTTGCAGAACACGAATAATACACCAAATGTGTCCTATCTGTTAGAAATATCACGGTCTTTCAGAACACGAATAATACCCCAAATGCCTCCTCTTTGTTACAATTATGACTGGCGTTCAGAACACTAATAATACCCCAAAGGATTAAATTCTGTTAGAAATATGACGGTCTAGCAGAACACGAATACTACACCACATGTGTCCTATCTCTTAGAATTATGACGGTCTTTCAGAACACGAATAATACCCCAAATGACTCCTTTCTGTTACAATTATGACTGGCTTTCAGAACAGGCGTAATACACCAAATGCTTCCTTTCTAATATAATTATGACGGTGTTTCAGAACACGAATAATACCCCAAATGCGTCCTTTCTCGTAGAATTATGATGGGCTTTCAGAACACGAATAATACTACAAATCACTCCTTTCTGTTAGAATTATGACGGGCTTTCAGAACACGAATAATACACCAAATGTGTCCTTTCCTTTAGAATTATGACGGGCTTTTAGAACACGAATAACAACCCAAATGCCTACTTTCTGTTTGAATTATGACGGGCTTTTAGAACACGAATAACACCCAAAATGCCTACTTTCTATTAGAATTATGAAGGGCTTTCAAAACAAGAATAATACCCCAAATGCCTACTTTCTAATAAGATTATTACGGTCTTTCAGAACACGAATAATACCCCAAATGTATCCTTCCTGTTAGAATTATGACTGTCTTTCAGAACACGTATAATACACTAAATGCGTCCATTGTGTTAGAATTATGACAGGCTTTCAGGACATGAATGATACCCAAAATGCCCCCCTTCAGTTAGAAATAGGACGGGCTTTCAGAACACGCATAATACCCCAAATGCCTCCTTTTTGTTAGAATTATAACGGGCTTTTAGAACACGAATAATATCCCAAATGCCTCCATTCTGTTACAATTATGACAGTCTTTCGGAACACGAATAATACCCAAGATGCGTACCGTCTGTGATCATTATGACGGTCTTTCAGAACACGAATAATACCTCAAATGTATCATTTCTATTAGAATTATGAAACATTTTTAGCACACGAAAAATATCCCAAATCCCTCCTTTCTACTACAATTATGACGGGCTTTCAGAACACCAATAATACTCCAAATGCCTCCTTTCTGTTAGAATTATGACGGGCTTTCAGAACACGCATAGTATCCCAAATGACTCCTTTCTGTTAGAATTATGATGGTCTTTCATAACACGAATAATACGCCAAATGTGTCCTTTCTGTTAGATTTATGACGGGCTTTTAGAACACTAATAATACCCCAAATGCTGATTTTCTGTTAAAATTATGACGGCTTTCAGAACACGAATAATACCCCAAATGCCTACTGTCTAATAGATTATGACGGTCTTTCAGAACACGAATAATACCCCAAATGCCTACTTTCTAATAAAATTATGACGGTCTTTCTGAACACGAATAATACTCCAAATGCCTCCTTTCTGTTAGAATTATGACGGGCTTACAGAACAGGAATAATACACCAAATGTGTCCTCTCTCTTAGAATCATGACCGGCTTTTAGAACACGAGTAATAACCCCAAATGCCTACTTTCTGTTAGAATTATGACGGGCTTTCAAAATACGAATAATACCCCAAATGCCTACTTTGTAATAGAATTATGACGGGCTTTCAGAACACACATCATACCCCAAATGCCACCTTTCTGTTACAATTATGACGGTCTTTCAGAAGACGAATAATACCCCAAATGCCTCCTTTCTGTTATGATTATGACGGTCTTTCAGAAGACGAATAATACCCCAATGTCTCCCTTCTGTTACAATTATGACTTGCTTTCAGAACACTAATAATACCCCAAATGCCTGAATTCTGTTAGAAATATGACGGTCTTACAGAACAGGCATGATACACCATATGCCTCCTGACTAATAGAATTATGACGATCTTTCAGAACACGAATAATATCCCAATTGCTTCCTTTCTGATACAATTATAACGATCTTTGAAAACACGAATAATACCCCACCTGCCTTATTTCTCTTCGAATTATGACGGTCTTTGAGAACAATAAAATAAAACGCAAATGCATCCTTTCTGTTTGAATTATGATGGGCTTTCAAACACGAATAGTACCTCAAATGCCTCCTTTCTGTTAGAATTATGACCGGCTTTCAGAACACGCTTAATACCCCAAATGCCTAATTTCTCTTAGAATTATGACGGGCTTTCAGAACACGAATAATATCCTAAATCCCGACTTTCTGATAGAATTATGACGGTCTTTCAGAAAGCGAATAATAACACAAATGCCTCCCTTCTGTTACAATTATAACTGGCTTGCAGAACACTAATAATACCCCAAAGGCATCAATTCTGTTAGAAATATGACTGTCTTGCAGAACACGAATATTACACCACATTTGTCCTATCTGTTAGTATTATGACGGTCTTTCAGAACACGAATAATACCCCAAATCCCTACTTTCTAATAAAATTATGACGGTCTTTCAGAAGACGAATAATACCCTAAATGCCGCATTTCTGTTAGAATTAAGACGGGCTTTCAGATCACGAATAATACACCAAATGTGTCCTATCTGCTAGAATTACGACAGGCTTTCAGAACACGAATAATATCCCAAATGCCTCCTTTCTTTTAGAATGATGACGGTCTTTCACAACAAGAATAATACCCCTAATGTCTCCTTTTTGTTACAATTATGACTGGCTTTCAGAACAGGCATAATACAACAAATGCTTCCTTTTTAATAGAATTATGACGGTCTTTCAGAACACGAATAATACCCCAAATGCGTCCTTTCTGTTAGAATTATACCGGGCTTTCAGAACACGAATAACACAACACATGCCTACGTTCTGTTATCATTATCACGGGCTTTCAGGACACGAATAATACTCCAAAAGCCTCCTTTCTATTAGAATTATGACGGTCTTCCAGAAAACGAATAATACACTATATTCCTCATTTCACTTAGAAATATGACGGTCTTTCAGAACAAGAAGAATATCCCAAAGCCTTCTTTGTGTTACGATTATGACGGCTTCCGGAACAAGAATAATACCCCAAATGCCTCATTGCTTTTAGAATTGTGACGGTCTTTCAGAACACGAATAATACAACAAATGTCTTCTTTTTGTTAGAATTATGACCGGCTTTCAGGACACGAATATTACCCCAAATGCCTCCTTTCCGTTAGAATTATGAGTGAATTTCAGAACACGAATATTATCCCAAATGCCTCCTTTCTGTTACAATGATGACGGGCTTTCAGAACAGGAACAATACCCCAAATGCCTCATTTCTGTTAGAATTATGACGGGCTTTAACAACACACATAATACCCCAAATGCCTCCTTTCTGTTAGAATTATGACTGGCGTTCAGACCAACAATAATACAAGAAATCACTCCTTTCTGTTAGAATTATTACGGGCTTTCAGAACACGAATAATATCCCAAATGCCTCCTTTCTGTTAGAATTATGATGGGCTTTCAGAACACGTATAATACCCCAAATGTCTCCTTTCTGTTAGAATTATGACGGGCTTTCAGAACACGAATAATACACCAAATGCCTCATTTCTATTAGAATTATGACGGTCTTTCAGAACACAAATAATACCCCAAATGCCTCCACTGTGTTAGAATTATGACGGTCTTTCAGAACACGGATAATACAACAAATGCATCCTTCCTGTTAGGATTATGACGGTCTTTCACAACACGGATAATACTCCAGATAATTCCTTTCTGTTAGCATTATAATGATCTTTTAGAACACGCATAATACCCTAAATGCGTCATTTTTGTTACAATTATGACTGGCTTTCAAAACACGAATAATAACCCAAATGCCTGCTTTCTGTTAGAAATATGACGGTCTTACAGAAGAGGCATGATACACCAAATGCTTCCTTCCTAATAGAATGATGACGATCTTTCAGAACACAGATGATGTCCCAATTGCTTCCTTTCTGATACAATTGTGACGGTCTGTCAGAACACGAATAATACCACAAATGCATCCTTCCTGTTAGAATTATGACGGTCTTTCACAACACGGATAATACTCCAGTTCCTTTCTGTTAGCATTATAATGGGGTTTTAGAACACGCATAATACCCTAAATGCGTCATTTCTGTTACAATTATGAGTGGCTTTCAAAACACGAATTATAACCCAAATGCCTCCATTGTTTTTTAGAATTATGACGTGCTGTCAGAACACGAACAATACCCCAAATGCCTCCTTTCTGTTACAATTATGACGGTCTTTCAGAAGACGAATAATACTCCAATGCCTCTCTTCTGTTACAATTATGACTGGCTTTCAGAACACTAATAATACCAGAAATGCCTGGATTCTGTTAGAAATATGACGGTCTTACAGAACAGGCATAATACACCAAATGCTTCATTTCTAATAGAATTATGACGATATTTCAGAACACAAATAATATCCCAATTGCTTCCTTTCTGATACAATTATGACGGTCTTTCAAAACACGAATAATGCCCCAACTGCCATATTTCTCTTCGAATTATGACGGTCTTTCAGAACAATAAAATAAAACCCAAATGCTTACTTTCTGTTAGAATTATGATGGGCTTTCAAACACGAATAGTACCTCAAATGCCTCCTTTCTGTTAGAATTATGACCGGCCTTCAGAACACGCATAATACCCCAAATGCCTCCTTTCTGTTAGAATTATGACGGGCTTTCAGAACACGAATAATATCCTAAATTCCTGCTTTCTGATAGAATTATGACGGTCTTTCCAAACGCGAATAATAACACAAATGCCTCCCTTCTGTTACAATTATAACTGGCTTGCAGAACACGAATAATACATCAAATGTGTCCTATCTGGTAGAATTATGACGGTCTTTCAGAACACGAATAATACCCCAATTGCCTCTTCTTTGTTACAATTATGACTGGCGTTGAGAACACTAATAATACCCCAGAGGCATCAATTCTGTTAGAAATATGACTGTCTTGCAGAACACGAATATTACACCACATTTGTCCTATCTGTTAGAATTATGACGGTCTTTCAGAACACGAATAATACCCCAAATGCCTACTTTCTAATAAAATTATGACGGTCTTTCAGAAGACGAATAATACCCTAAATGCCGCATTTCTTTTAGAATTATGACGGGCTTTAAGATCACGAATAACATCCCAAATGCCTCCTTTCTTTTAGAATGATGACGGTCTTTCAGAACAAGAATAATACCCCTAATGCCTCTTGGTACAATTATGACTGGCTTTAAGAACAGGCATAATACACCAAATGCTTCCTGTCTAATAGAATTATGACGGTCTTTCAGAACACGAATAATACCCCAAATGCTTCCTTTCTGTTAGAATTATGGTGGACTTTCAGAACCCGAATAATACCCCAAATGCGTCCTTTCTGTTAGAATTATACC
>JAOYNN010250855.1:0-10434 GCA_025770095.1 Goniobranchus kuniei
ATACGCCTTTGTAGTAGGCCCCTATACAGTACAGAATCGAATTCTCCTCCTCCTCCTCCTCCGTCTTCTTCTTCTTCTTCTTCTTCTTCTTCTTTTTCTTCTTCTTCTTCTCCTTCTCCACCTCCTCCTCCCTGGATTATGCAGAAACTTCAGTAATTTTGGTGAAGATTCCTAACCAATTTACACGGATCTTGGTTGGTGCTCTCTCTCTCTCATCATTCCCTAGTGTGTGCATACGGTTAACTTAGGCATAGTGTTCCTAGTAACCCAGAAAATACAAATGACGGACATGGACATTTTTGATGACGTATTTCTCCCCTTGTCCCTTCTGTCTGCATTTCCTTATTCAAATTTTTTCTTTTAATTTTCAAGTGCGTGCTATCTAGACAGCTATCTATTGATGTTTTCCAGAAATTTTGTAATGGGTGTGTGTGTGTGTGTGTGTGTGTGTGTGGGTGGGTGTGTGTGTGTGTGCATGTTATCTACTGTAGTGTGCTATACACTGTGATTTACAGTACATCACTCTTACCTGTACTCTTCTTTACTTGGGCAAATCCCTTCTAGAGAGTTGAGACATTTGACTACCTCATCCACAGTGGTCTCATAGTCCTGCATGACATTCGGTTCAGACTTGATGCAGAGCAGTTCTAGGTATTTGTGTTTTAAGATTGTGTACTGGAACTTTTGACTGAAGAAGAAAGGAAGGAAAGAATTTTTTTTTAATCCTGAACAGTCCATTAACAATGGCGAAGCATTGGTGGCCACATGATGAAGATTTATGACTGTAGGTGTCTGCCATTAGGTAAATTACTTTCCTCATTTTGTCATTCCACCTAGCTGTGTATGGATACTAGCTAGCCCTGCAGGAGAGTAGACACTGTAACAAGATTTCTGTGTTTCTGAGTTGATAATAATGAAAATCACCTTTTTTACTTACGGCCACTGAAACAGGACATAAATACATGCTTAATGAGACTCTATGACCTTGGAAGAATTTTACTATTTCACCTGCATAATGACAATTTTTCTTTAATTCTTTTTCATCCTACTTGAATTAAGAAAAAAGAATGAAAACAATACAATTTGAATTGTTTCTTTTTTATCTTAACAGTATTTGTTATCTTTTTTTATGATAAAACAAAAGGCAACAAGGCTTTCTTAGGGTTTGTTTGTTTGTGGGGTTGTTTGACTTGGGTTTGATTTTTTTTCTTTTTTTTTTTGGTGGTTCAATTTCTAATATTGCCCACTGTCCAGCCTCGCCCACCCACTGCATATTGAACAGAGCGACGTTGCTTGTTCATTTCATTGCAAATCGGTCATACTCAAATTTTATTGGCCCGTACAATGATTGACAGGTTAGCCAGACAGCACTCAATCTGCTGACATCTCACATTGACATTGGCCATGCCTTTTCTTTAGAATTGTGCTTTCTGTGGTTGAGCTACGTATTAGGTACATCCAAGGTACAGAGGCCTTGTTTGATTGGTAATTTCGTTTGTGTTAGAAGTGATTCATCTCTCATCAACTGTCCTCCGCCTTACATCCACATCCGGTTTAACATCCACATTTCTTAGTCTCTAGAGAATGTGGATGTTAATAGATACCACTGTACTATACTATAGCCAAACATGTTTCACAACTGAATAAAATTAATTTTTTATTATTACACATCAAATGAAAAAGCAGTGGCAAAATAACTTTGGAAGAGCTTGATATGAACTGGATTCATCATATATCTGAGACTTGGATAAATATACAGATGAACTGGAGATAAATGACAAATTAAAAAAGCAATCTTTCCAGATTTCTCCCAAAATAATTATTGTGGCTTTTCAAAAAGGAAAGGGTTAGAATAAATAAATAACCAACCTATTAAATCCATCAATGGAGATAAGTGGTTGAATAAAGTCGATCACATCATCCCATTGACCATCGAGAATTAACTGTCGCAGAAAAAGCAAATCATCTGAAAAAATGCCATTAATCACCCCTGTCTCTCTCTCCACAGAGAGCATGGATATGTTGAGAGTTCGATTTTGCAAGAATTCTGCTACAAGTTTGACAATATCGCATTCATTGATGCTTATGTTGTTGGTTGCTGCCAACATTTTCCTTGTTTGGGGGTGAAGGATTCAGAAATTTTAAGGGCTCAAGATTGACCTTCAAAATCCTCTGCTTTTCTCTTCTTTTCTCAATGCTCTACATTCTGAAAATAAAAGAAAAATATTTTTTAAGCAAACAAAATTATTAGGAGGTAAATATTTGATTTGAAGGCCTGTAATATTCTGAATTCTATTTCAGTCAAGAAAGTCTAGTCATAGTATTCTCTTAAATTGAACTACAATCATGGACAGAGACTAACCATCACATAAAACAGACCAATTATAATAGGTCCTTTTGTCTATAAAACATCTAGTTCAAAAACCCCCTTTAAGAATGTGAGCTAAACTAAAAACAACATTTGCCGCAACTAATGAGACAAGATCATAAAAAGGTTGAAACTGCAATTCAAGATGACGGAAAACCTCAAATTATTCAACATGACAAACCAACAGACAGAAGTGGAGACATTTCACAGCAATTACAGACAAAGCAGGAACACTGGATGAGTCTTCAGTGGAAAAGCAATATGTCATGATTAAATAATATCTTTCTTGATCAGTCTCTTGATACGTAGTTCTTTTTTTTCCCAAGAAAAAAGAAAAGCACATCTCCAAGTTATTCAAAATCACAAAACAAACTAATTTCTAGAACATCTAAAAGAGAAGGTGTTTTGAAATCTTCTACAGCAACTTCATTGGCTCCCTGTAGAAAAACAAAAAAAAAGAAAAAAAGAATTAAATTTAAAATTGCAGCTCTAGTTTATTGCTGTCCGGAATGCTTGGCACTCCCTTATCTTTCTGAACTATTAAAGAAAAATTAACCAGTTCTAAGTTTGAGATCATCCTATGTTTCAACTCGCCTTATCATCTCCAGAATTAAACCAAGCTTCAGCAAAAGATCCCCTGACAATTTTGGGCTCCTAAGACTGTAGATATTTATAGAGGAGGTATGGGACATTCATTCATCAAAAAAAACCAAAAACGTAATGACCTCCTAATTTCTGACCTACACGTTTAGAGACTTACATGGATGATATGTACTATACAAATAGATTTGTTATTTATCAATTTGATATACATTTTTTTTTTGGTGGCAGTGTGATAGGAGGCATCTGACTTGTAATTCTGTGAGGTTCTAAGTTGGAGTCCACGTCATGTCATGGTGCTGTTTAGTCCTTGAGAAAGACCATTTAGACACCCACTGAGATATCCTTGAGTACCCAACAATAGGCACAGGAGGATCTTGTCAGAATGCTAGAGCAAGTGCACCTGTAAAATGGCTTATATCTCTGTATACTCCACACGGAGTTGAGAAGTTATTTGGTTGGAACAGGCTTGTCAGGAACAATTGTACAATGCTTTGAGTATGTTTAGTGGATTGAGAGCTACATAAAAGCACTTAATTTAAGTTCTAATATAATAAGATATGAGTGTATGGTCAAACGTTTCATACCAGAGAGATAGATAGATAGATAGACAGATAGATAGATAGATACATGATACATATATAGACTTTTACTCCCAAGAAAAGAGATTAGGCCTAAATGATTACAATGTTTCCTGTTTTAAATATCTCTGGGCACTACATACTACATATTTCATACATGATGATTACATACACAAATACTCTGTTTTCACTGGTGGGATGAGATTTATACAAAGTTTACACATATGAAAATGAACAAAATGTTGTATTGTTGGCATCCATTAAAATAGGACTGCCCATATAAAAGATAGGGAGAAATGTCAGTATTATTATAGTATAGCACCTGTCATTCTGGGGCTTCTCATGTCATTGTGGAATACAACTCTTTTAGGCTACTATTATCCCCTTTACCATTAATTCCTTTACCATTAACCCCCAAAGGATGTTGGGGTTTTTTCAGATAAGGGGGGTGTGGCGGTGGGGGAAGGGGGGCACCCCCTCCCACCGCCAACTGTGGATTTTCAGACCTACCAACACTTATAAATCGGTTTTAATACTAAAAAAACAGATAAAGTATCAGCTTTTCTGGAGGAAAGAGTGATTTGTGACAGTTTTCATTGTCAGAATCGGTCTTCTGCCACCAAAAACCACTAGATTACACTAAAAAAACAAAACATCAACATGAGATGGATGTTATACTAGATCTATAAATTTACTTAAATGACAAGGGCATCTGTCTATATAACCTTAGTCTCTGAGACTACACTGCATGAGAGGCCTCAAACCTTCATCTAGATCTAGTCAAGATCTGAATCCTTCTTATTATTAGGCCTAGCTGTAGAGTAGACCTTCCCATGTGACTAGACATAATACAGCTACTCTTGATAATTAATCAATATTATCTTAAACAATCAACCTTTTTAGTACTAGTAGTGATTAATCTAATCTATAAAGCCCACCCTGCATCCAAATGTTACGTTTTGAATTGGTTCAGGGAAGATGATCGCATCTGTATTTCACCTCAGAAAGCCAAGCAGAATATAAACATTATAATAATAGAGACATCTCTACCGTATTCCCGTTTAGGCTTGTACTGTGCGACTTGTAACTGGACATGGATCTAGGAGTAAACAACACAACGTACTAGATGTGGGTGTGCTGAAGTAAAATATAAACGGAGAGAAATTTTCCTTGGACTTACCTGAGGTACCAAACGGCATCGGTGACTCACGGCAAGGAAGGGAAGGTAGACTCTTAAAGAATAGGATGAGTAGCAGTCAAGAAAAAAAATGCGAAGGAGTAAAGAGGAAAAAAGGCACGGCCCTGAATGACCTCCATGACCCGGAAGTGAACCAGCGAGAGCATCGAAATGAATGGTTTTCAAAATCAAGGAATGTAACTAGGAAAAGACTATAAAGGGGAAAATATGTTTTTGGTTAGCTCCCTTCCACATTATTTCCACAATTCACCTTACTCCATAGCGGAATAAATTTGATGAGAAATATCTCACCGAGACTCGTGATGTTTCACTTCGTTCAAGATTCCCTCAACAGCTACAGTCGGCATTTCTTCTTTGAAACTCATGATACTCCATTGGCTCAAAAGAGGGAAAATTCACAGAAGAAGGTATTGGGTCCGTAGGTGGAAATAACGATGCCGGCGTGTTTAACCACTCTAATTTTGGAAAGGCTTGGCTTCGAACAAAGTCGACTTCCCACAATCTTCGGCAATACCAGAAACAGACCTCCTCCTCCTCCTCTCCTCCTCCTCCTCCTCCTCCTCCTCCTCCTCCTTCTTCTTCTTCTTCTTCTTCTTCTTAGCCGTCCACGCCACTGTTGACAGATAACCTCCACAAACCCGTCCACGCTCATCGATCTTGAGTTTTCCTCATCTATATACTGCTGGCAGTTTCTTCGATATCATCTCACATCTCCTTTTTGGTCTTCCCTTACCCCTACTTCCCTCTCTCAGTCTCCACTCGGTTGTTTTCTTGGCCCGTCTGTTATTCTTCATCCGGGCTAGATGTCCAGTTCACTAGCCGTTGACAGATTTCATTTTATGGTTTACAGGGTATATCTGTCACTTTTGAACTGTTGTAGATCGTATCACCTCATTACTTATCTTTTCATTCCTGGTGACATTCAGAATTGATATGTCCATGGGTGTTTTTTTTTAGGCCATCGCCAGTTTCTTTTCCTGTTGGTTCGCCAATGACCATGTCTCCCCTCTATAGACCATTGCTGGTGTGTAGTTGGGTCGTATCCATAATCATTTCTTTGGGCTCATGGGCAGCTTTTAGTTCTTAGAAAGGTGCTGTGCTGACCAAAATCTCTTCCAGCCAGATGTTACTATTTGATCTATCTCTTTGAGTCCATTTCGTTTCCAAGTTTTAACAGTCGTCCCGAGTATTTAAACTGATCCACCTTTACCAAATGTTCTCCATCATTGGTTATTCCTCTTCTCTGTGCTTTTCTTGCTACATCATTACACATTATCTTGGTTTTCTTTTTATCTTCATAATGCCATCTTTTTTTTTCTTCTCTATTCAAAGCATCCAAAAGCTTTCCTAGCATTATTGTACCTCCCCACAACTAGAAAACACGATGTCAAATCGCCAGTTGACACATGAGAAGGTAATTTTTAATCAAAGATTAAAGCTTTCCTCGCATTATTGGACCTCCCCACACCTAGAAAACACGATGTCAATCCGCCAGTTGACACATAAGAAGGTAATTTTTAATCAAAGATTAAAGCTTTCCGGCATTATTGTACCTCCCCACACCTAGAAAACACGATGTCAAATCGCCAGTTGACACATAAGAAGGTAATTTCTAATCAAAGATTAAAGCTTTCCGGCATTATTGTACCTCCCCACAACTAGAAAACACGATGTCAAATCGCCAGTTGACACATGAGAAGGTAATTTTTAATCAAAGATTAATGCTTTCCTCGCATTATTGTACCTCCCCACAACTAGAAAACACGATGTCAAATCGCCAGTTGACACATGAGAAGGAAATTTTTAATCAAAGATTACAGATTTCCTAGCATTATTGTACCTCCCCACAACTAGAAAACACGATGTCAAATCGCCAGTTGACACATGAGAAGGAACTTTTTAATCAAAGATTGAGTCGTTCAATTAATTCTGTCGAATGTATCTTAGACCTTAGACCTTTGATTACATTGAAAGCTATCAAACTAATACATAAATCCTACATGAGCCTGAACGTGGAACCATGAACACAGCAAAATATGAACTGAGAGACCATGGTGTGGACATTATTCCTTCCCAACATTTAGAGACCAAGATACCGCCCAAGAAAATAATAGTCTGGAGGTTCGAGAGCAATTAAAGAACGGTAATTATCTTTGTCGAAATAACAACAAGTAACTACTGATAACAAAAAATAAAAGCTGATAACAACACAAGAACGACAAATATCAACACAAACGTCCTAATGTAGTTGCTTTTGCTTGGTTTCTAAGATAATCTAAATTGATACACGAACTGATAACAGCAAATAACAACTGATAACAACAAATAACAACTGATAACAAGTAAAGACTGCTAACAACAATAACAGCTGATAACAACCGATAACAACAAATAACAACTGATAACAACAAGTAAAGGCTGATAACAACAAAGAGCAGCTGATAACAACTGATAATAACAAATAACAACTGATAACAACACATAAAGACTGATATCAAAAAAATAACGGCAAAAATCAACACAAACTTGCTGACACACGGTAATCAATTCAATTCACAAAACTGTATGAGAGGACAACAAATGGTGATGACTTGATTACATACAACAGGGCATACCGGAGTACCGGTACTGAAACTATATAATTTGTCAGATCTAGGCTATACAATCAAACATTATATTATCTTTAATCAATTCATCAATTTAACTTTAATGTCTCAAAATGTCATGTCATGCACGTTGGTGAGAAATAAGATATGAAGAGACAGGATGACGTCATGAAGATTGGCAAGGAAGTGCAGTCAATAGGTAGGCTACTTGTGAAACTGAAAAGGATTTGGGTGTTACATTTGACAATTAACTTTCTTTTAACATTTGAGGCTGGAATCAAACTATTTTGGGGGGTTATCAGTTGTTATCTGTTGTTATCAGGTATTATATGTTGTTATCAGTTGTTAATTGTTGTTATCAGTTGTTTATTTCTTGTTACGTCGACAAAGATAAATACCCATTAAACAACGGAATATTTTCTATTGGACCGTGGAGGCATGGACGTCAAGGCGCACTCAGTGTTACTACTGGTTTCAGCAAAATTTCATGACATATGTCAGGAAAATGTTGCAACTGATGTTAGCAAAATGTTACAAATGATGCCAGCAAATGTTACAACTGATGTCAGCAAAATGTTGAAAATGACATCAGCAAAATGTTACAACTGATGTCAGCATAATGTTACAACTGATGTCAGCAAAATGTTACAACTGATGTCAGCATAATGTTACAACTGATGTCAGCATAATGTTACAAATGATGTCAGCAAAATGTTACAACCCCGATGTCAGCAAAATGTTGCAAATGAAGTCAGTAAAATATTACAACTGATGTCAACAGTTACAACAGTACTGATGTCGGCAAAATGTTACAAAAGATGTCAGCAAAATGTTACAACTGATGTCAACAGTTACAACAGTACTGATGTCGGCAAAATGTTACAACAGATGCCAGCAAAATATTACAACCAGATCCTACCTTTTTACCTTGTAGCCTTCATGCATACGCTGCTTCGCCCGTCGTTTCGCTATGTGATAGTTTCGTGGACTTATGGAATAGGTAACGTCTTTTTACTCAATTAGATTTTAGTTGTTTCTTTTCTTTTAAATTTGTGTTTTACTTTCCTTCCACCTTAATATCTCAAGCCATTTATACTTCCCCTCGGGCTCATTACATTTTTGTATCCATTCTCATCGTCATATTCGTTTCGTCTCATTATATATTACTATGTTCACAAAGGAGTATAATATTTCATATCCCCCTTCCAACTATTATAAGCTCTAGTTCATCATGGCAGTCTACCGTAATAATGTACATTTTAGAACATTGTCCTCAGAATGCTAGTACTCATTTACTATAGTTACAGTTTTTGTTTATTATCCTATTCTTTGTGGTCACAGTGGCACTGTGGTGGTGGGTTGGTCTTGCAACCGAAAGGTCACAGGATCCAATCCCGGTATGGGCATTGTGTTTTAATCATTGGCCAAGATTATTAACACAAATTGATTCTGTTTCGCGGCGCTGTTCTTACGGCTGACGCTCGGTTTTCGGTTAAAAACCAAAAGACAAATTTCAATGTTAATTTATAAGAAAAAAAAAGAATACAGTAAGATGATTCATATAATTAACTATGCGAGACACAGAGTATAAAGTATAATAGAATTAGTTCCATTCTTCATCCCTAAATTTTGCATTCACCATTTACCATCCTTCATTCCTTCACCCACCATGCTTCATCTATCATTCGCCATTCATTCATCAGCCGTTCCTTTGTACTATTTACCCCCGTGCATATGTGTGAGCGTTTGTTGTGTTCAAGTCTTTTCGGGGAAATATATCTGTCTTTTGACTCAGCCATTTTTGTTTTGGGAACCTGTGACTTGACCCTTTTGGCCTTGATTTACTACCTTACGGCTCCTGCTAGCCACCCATTCATAATTTGATTGGCACCGCCCTGATGTCTTACTTCATCAGTTCGTCATACCTTTTGATGTCCTGTTTTTGAAGAGTCTGCAAGCTCTGCCATCATTTCCCGCACCTGCAAAGGGCTTTTTACACACACACACACACACATACACACACATTATTACAAGTATCCACTGTCAAAATAATTCTATTACCTATTTTACCATTACTTACGTAGTGTAGACGAAATTATTCTAAGATAATTCCTCTACGGAAATAAAACCTGTATTTATCTCTGATCATCCTATAATGGAGAACCTCACTCATTTCTTGTTTGTTTGTTATTATTACCTTAATTTATACCATTGATTTATCTCTGATCATCCTATAGTGGAGAACCTCACTCATTTCTTGTTTGTTTGTTATTATTACCTTAATTTATACAATTGATATTATTTATGCCAATCATCTCTTTTGTACCGTCTTCTATGTTGTATTGTCTATCTTAGTCATTATGTTTTAAGCCAACCAATTTTTATAAGAACTATTAAAGTAATATCGGTTTATCTCGACGTAGCTTTATTTATTTGGTGTATAATTTGGTTCAGTGATTTTGTTGTCAATTTTACTTCTGTTCAGCTGGGTTATTTTCTGCCGCGCTCAATTAATTTCGTAAAGATATTTGCTGTCGTTAATCTCCTTTTTGTAAATCATTAATTTATTTTCCCCATTTGGCCTTTTTATTTATGAGAGTTTGATCGACAGCGATTATCATATCATTGAGGGGACTCATTAGAACTAAATCGTAGAATTTAGGTGCTTTGGATTGTAGTTGTATTCATCTTAATTTATTTTATTATTTAGATTCGAATCTAACTGTTGTTCTGTTTTTATCAGGTGGTGTCTAGTTCAACGGGGACAGTCCGAGGAATTGTTTGTGTTTTCACCTCCACTTGGCCAGTTAAGGCTAGAAAGATTCTAAGTCCGGTTTGAAGGAAACAAATGAAGGGAAGAAGTGGCACAGGCCAATAGTACGAAAGACAAAGAGTCTTGACTGACGATCTAAATTATATTGAATCCAACTTACAACAACTGTTCATGGTCAGTCTACTTCATCTTGCTGGAGGAAAGAGATGAGTGATAACTCACCGTCTCACAGCATGCCAATGGCATCACTGAGTCTAGTGGGGAGATTTATCGAGTTCAATATCTTTTTAATGGTTGATCGGACAAAA
>JAOYNN010250966.1:0-16098 GCA_025770095.1 Goniobranchus kuniei
AATAATAATAATAATAATAATAATAATAATAATAATAATAATAATAATAATAATAATAATAATAATAATAATTTTGAGCGTCTTTCTCTCCATGGTATTTTCAGTATCCGTTGCAGGACTGACAATCATCAACAGTCCTTCCCATCTGCCATCCGGTTGTGGAATGACTTTCCTCAAACTGCAGTCTCTCTACTTGACCTGAATACATTCAGAAAACGTTTAGAATTATACAACCCATATTGAGTGTTTTTAGATTGAGTGATTTAGATGTCCCGAGTTCTTGTGATGTATTGATTCTTGTAGACTTCTGCGATAATACACCGAAGGTGGAATGCAGAAAATCAGAAGAAAAATTAGCAGAAGTAGGAATCACATCCCTGTTGCCTGTAGTTTTGATTTCACACTGGTGTTAATTGTCCAACATTCACAACCATAATGAGGAACTGACCACATGAAAGCTGTTGATACTCTGAGCTTAATAGCCCCCTTTTGTGTATCTGTTGTTCATGATTGGAGACATATCCCTAAATGGGATGCTGGCTGTGGCCGTTCATTCCTGTATTTATGATGTACACTTTCCTTCAGATGTCATAATATTACCCAGATATTGTAACGTATTAACTTGTCTAGGTAAGCTCTAAGCGCTTCACAAAATTCATAGTCATCTGACTAAGTAGTGAAAGGAGAGAATTAGATAAGCATTAATTTACATAACATCAAAAAGAATTGTACTATCAAAACATGGTAATTTCACCATTAATGAGGAGTTTAAACGGACATGCATGTTTTGGAAGTATACATATGCCATAAAATGACGCCTAGTGTCCAATAAATCCTGTATCTTACAACCTATATCCTTCCAGTGCCGTTAGGCGTCACATAGGGCTTCAAACCTTTAATAGTTCTGTCCTGTGTTGCTGTCATCAACTCGGTCATAGTGGACTGTCCAATAATGCCAGCCTCTGTCATGTGGTCTTTTTCAGTCTCTCTCTGGGGCAGCCTCTATATCTTTTGCCCTCTTAGAAAAAGAAAAAAAGATATTCAGGGGTTAAAATTGTAACCAGACAGGGAAATGGAGGTAAGTTTTATTTATAATTTGAATAAATAAATCCTAAGCTTTCATTTAAAACTGTCGCTTGTGGAGAACCAACGAATCTCTTTCCGTAAATCCCTCATTCCAGAAGAAAGGTTCAATAGTTTTGCTTGCTCCGTTGTCTTATTTTACCCTATGCTATAAGTCAACATCGTATTACCCTCACCCCATCCCCCTCCCTCCGGGAGAATGTGACAGTAGACATCTTTATTTGTGGACATTATACTTGGTATCTGACATTCACTCATTTTTCTTCTATTCTACTACTTTAAAAAAAAAATACTTTGAAAGACTCATGATATGTTTTATATAATTTATATTCATGAATACTATTTGTTTTATGAACACTGGCTTAGCTACGTGTAGTCTATTGAGGCTAAGCCTCACCTTTGAATTGTTTGATTACCTGCTTAAAATTATATCAGAAAAGGCATTTTCGACATTCTGTTATCTACAGTAATTTTTATGCAATGTTCATTCCCACACCTATACTCTGTGCTAGATGTAGCCTAGCATACGGTATTAGCCACTCGGAAGAGACTACTCTTCGCTGAAGCACAACATTAGTCAATCAAGACAAGGGAGGCACCATCTGAAAAAGCCTTTTTCCCACGGTATTTCTCATTGAATCCTTATAGTATCTTTCCAGATAAATGAAAGTAGAACGAATATTTCCATCGATACAGGGGCTCGATAAAGGTTGATATTGAGGCTTGGGCCCAACAGCCTTAATGCTTTTTAATTCATTCTATCAGTGGTTCCATGTACCAAGGATTTACCTCCCAGGATCGTATCCGCCGAATAATGCGCAATACGAGTTATACCCTCTCTTCCTTCTTGGATACGAGCATGATATGACCTAATTTAACCTAGAGTGTGTCAGCCTTCTCTTGACTGACTAGTTAGGCTTACTCGATCCTATGTCTATTCCAGCTCTAGATTTAAATAGTCTATTATAGATAATATGTACAACTACTGACAAGACGACGACTGGTTCTAACTCAACCAAGGCGAAGACTGTAAACTTAATAATAAAATAAAGTATTGTAAACTAGATTATCTATCCCTTTAAACATCAGCTACGCGAGATAATGTTGAATAGGCCAGTATTATGACTGGAAGAATAGTTATTATCAACACATGTAATATTGGCTTATACAAAGAAGCCACATGTCTCTGACACCCTGTTTACCCAGCAGTATAAATGGGTAGCTAGGTCTTTCTAGTCAGTTTGGAAAACAATGGCAAACTACCACATTATGCCGTATGCCTAGTATAATTAGGGCTCTCTAACCCTAATTCCCCTACACTCAGTCATGGGTACGGGAATAACTTTACTTTACTTTACATAGCAACGTTTTGAAATTCATGCTCGCACATGCACATCTTGAACAGCTCGACACCTATCACTAAACTTCTATGTTTTGTCGGCTAGACACGCACTCACTTTGATTGAAGATATGTGGGAAATTTTAAGAAGCACTTAAAAAAATGCTTTTCAGTTTTAACAAACAAAATATTTTATGTTGCAGGTGATGGTGGTTTTGGTAGAAGGCCTGGAGGATCACATACCAGATGTCCGGGGAGGTTGTTGCAGTGCTCTGGCCATTATTGAGGTCAGTTTTCTATATTTATTATTTTTCTTGCTTAACTGATAAACGGCGTTATCGCCCGCCAGCGCCTTTTATGTGCGTTGACGGGAGCGCCTGCGATCGCCCGCTGTCAGTTGACCACGGCATACTCGATTAAAGCATTGAATGAGCCCCTTTGTATAACTTACATCCGCTAGAGAGCTTAGTAGTTTCGTATACTAAAAGAGTTCTACTTTCGATTTCCGAGATGCTACGATTTACAGTAAATGGCACTCAATGTGCCGTCGCGACTTATCGAGGGAATGAAAAGTAAGGGGATGAAGATGAAGGTTACCCTGTAGATGATATTGGAGATGGAATAGGAGATGAAAGTGATGTAGAATCTAGGTTTATAGCAGAATATAGAGGAGATGATGAGCTGGGGCTAGACACTTAGACAACACCAGTGATTCTCGATCTGGGACTGGGTCTAGATCTAGTCCCAACGCTCATTCCAAAGACGGTTCCCGTTGACTGATCAGCTTCATAATGATAAAAATGGCTCATTACCCTACTCAACAGTACAAATCTGGGTGAAATAAGTCTTGATCAGACATCAGAGCCTTTGAATCAGTCTCTAAATTGTTCAGTTCAAATATTATGTCGAATTTTGTACAACATGCACCTAATTAAGACAGAGTTATGTCCCTTATATCAGCCCTTTACCATCATGGATTTTGAGAAGGGCCAGCCCTTTATCAGTTTATAAAAAACAAAATCAGACGTGATGGAAGCTCTTTTCCTTCATGGTAGGAGAGTGGGACTCTCAACCAAGTATAATTTTCCGCTGGTCACTAGCTAAGTAGTGAAAATAATCTGTTTTTTTTTAATGTGTAGCAAAATATTGTAGGAACTGAGATGGATTTTTCATGTATTGATTTAGGACAAGATAATTGTGATTTCGAAAACTGTGACTTTGTTAATCCTTTTTTTTCTTTTTTTAAAAATTAGATCTAGTGTAATCGCAGTGTTAAGATAGGATATGAGACACACCATTGATCTCATTGGGAAAATTTGTCCTGGATTACATGTCCAAGAATGTAAAGAATGCACATTTAGTCAGAATATTCACGTCCTTCTCTGTGTGTGTGTGTGTGTATGTGTGTGTGTCTCTCTCTCTCTCTCACCCTTCCCTCCACCCCTTCCTTCCTTCATTGCAAGCACATACATGCACTATCTCAGTACAGTTTTTAGTAACATATTTCTAACACCATAAATGAGATATATGCAGACAAAATTAAATTTACATCATTGGGACAGCGAAGACATAGATTTATACAGATCTATGTTCATACATTGAAATAATAATGGTTTAAAATAGCGTGACATTGTACATTTCAAAGTATTATTTCTAATATTCTTGATGCCGACTGGATTCTTGAACGATTTTTTTTTCTTTTGCTATTGCATAGGGAAGAAATTTTTTGGCTCTTGCGTTTTGTCTTCTCAATCTGATGAAACTATTTGTCATTGATTATATCTTTTATGGAAAATGACCAAGTTGCTGCTAGATCTTACCCAACAGTCATATCCATTCCATTTTGCAATTAAATGGGTTGTTTGTGTCTCTTTATTAATTCAGATTTTCATTTCAAATGTTTAACTGTTCTCCAGTTTGAATCAGGAAAGTTAATTAAATCAGAAAATCAAAGGAAAAGAAAGAGATTAAAAAATTAAATGGGTTTATCTTTTCTCAGGCTGAAGAGAGCATTGATCAGCTGGTTCATGTCAGCCAGTCAGATACATCTTCCACTGTCAGACGCAAGGCCAAGGAAGCCCTCTACTCCTTGGGTATGTACTTAAAATTTGAAGCTAAGAGAAAGCTCGTATGAGTAAAAGCTGCCATTTTTTTTGTATTATTATTGTTTGTTGTTGTCTTTTATTTTTTACTGTTTTCAATTTCTAGAAAGTCCTCTGAGGCAGAAATGATAGTTAGATTCAAGACAATTTTATATTACCAGTACCATAAGTGATCTTGTAGTGTGGTATTAGGGAACCCTCCCCTCCCCTCCCTCCCTCTGTGTGTGTGTGTGTGTGTGTGTGTGTGTGAGTGGACTAGATTCTGTTCCTGCCTATCGAACTTGATGGCCATGCCACTCGAACCTGCCATCTATAAAGGCTAGAGTCCATCGGTGTTCAATACGACATTTACTATTCCAGATTCCACCAAATAATATGCCGGAATTTACCTAAGGAATAAGACATATCACATTAATTTTTTAAAGGGAAAAAAGGTTAAAAAAAAATCAGAAGATTTAGGGAGAAATATAGATCTCTAGATTTGCTGGGGTTATTGACAAACCGAGTTTGTCAGCCGTGTTTGTGTGTTTCGTCTTTGTACAGACAGCTTTTCATTGGTCCGGAGTCTACGTATCCCCAAAGGCTAGGTACATACACACACAACCATTACCACAAAAAAGGAAAAAAAAAAGGTTTATTGTGACCAGATATCTTTCCAATCACGAAGTCATAATTAGATTTCTTTTTTGTGTTTCATGATCTCATAGGTGTTCATCATGGGCTATGATACCAATTTCACAGGTGAAATTTTCCAAAGGACATTTTGTATCACTTTGAATAGATTAATATTTTTGCTGTGCGGTTTTTGTGTTTCAGTTTATATTTTGCTAATTTTGATTGTGTTCACAGCACCCATCTTTTTCAGTGGTCTAACTGTAATCAGTTGTTGAGATTGTTATCATCTATTGTCCTTTGGGGAAGATAAAAAAAAAAAAAAAGATTTGAAAATCTTTTAGCTGATAAAAAAAAATTGTGCATTAGGTAACTAAATTCTCAGTTGGCCTAGTTCCACAAATGTTCATAATTGCATATTTTATGTCCTTTTTTTTTTTTTTTTTTTTGGGTGCCATTTGTGGCATTTTGTAAAGAAATAATGTAAAATTTGGTATACATTACCTCTTTATTAAACCCTCACTAAAGAAAGATTGCTTCTTGAATATTTAGCTATATTAATGCCTTGATAATTTAATTTTCTTTTCAAATTCTAAAAAAAACTCCTTGTGAGGCAGAATTGATCCTAAGACTCAAGACAATTTTATATTAAGTACCATAAATTGATCTTGTAGTTTTGTATTAAGAATACCCTGCCACACACACCCACGGAAAAGAAAAGTTTTTATTGTGACCCCGATATCTCTCCAAGTTATAATAAGATTTCGTCTGTCTGTGTTCCATGATCTCAGAGATTTTCACCATTGTCTATGACATCACTTTCACAGGTGACATCGGAAGGAAGGCAGTAGAAGACGCTCAACTCGGCTCTCAAGGATTTCAAGGACTGCAGGTTCGAAAGATGTGACCATTGAGCTCCTCTGACACCGGCTCCGTGAAGAGACCGGCTGGCAAAGTCCATTAAGTTTATTAAGGAATAATTCAGGCGCTCCCCTTTTCCCTTACACACTTTGGCAACAATGTGATCCTCATCTGTTTCCATGTCATTGTGATAGTGCTGATCAGGCTGACAGCTGTTTGATTATTGTAAATGTGTAAAAATGCTGTGGTATGGCGAGTGCCTTCATTGAATAGAACAAAAATAGTCACGTTTTCTTCTGCATGATATTATTCAGGTGCATAACATTTTTAAAGACTGCTGTTGCTGTTACTGATGTGTTTAGGTGTTGTAGCGTATGAATGCTCTTCAAATTGGGGCCCTTACGGGTGAATAGTTGATGGGATATGCTATTCTCAATGGTGAAATCTAACTACCTGACTTAATCTTGATGAATTTCTGAAGAAATTACAACCCATTATATTCGACTTTTATTAGCAGGTAACACAAAAGTGGAGTGTTGGTAGAACAGTTGCTCATTATGCCAAGTGCTTCCTGGTTGTGCCAGAATTTATGAAATTCAACTTATGAATTTGTTTTGCTCCCTAAAGCTATATGTAGGATTTGAGTATGTTCTAGTCCTATTGGGGATGGACAATAAATGTGGAAGTTTCCATGTGGAAGTGGCACATGTAAAAAAAACAACAAAAAAAAAGAAGAAAAAAAAGAACACACTGGCAGCTCTTTCCATTTCCTCTCTTGTAGCTCTTCAATATCAATTCAATTGAGCTTAGTTGCATCAGAAAGAGCAGCCTATGTAAAACTATTACCAATATCAATAGTAGAGGATAAATGTGAATATAAAAGGAAATAATCGCAAAGTACAAAAGATTGTTTTCCAATTGTAGAGGATGTAAAATGGTGAACTGCCATGGCAAATCCAATGTTGAGATGAGTGAAAAAAACAGAGGATGTGGGCCTGTGGTATGACTTTGAAGCAAGTGTTTCTACCTGGGCTACATGCATGCATGAGACATTGAGATAAATCTGCAATGTTTTCAAATTTTAGTGTATTTGGGGAATCAAAACCTCATGTTTGAATGATTGAATTTGTTTCTGAGTTTCCTTATACATTCATGAAAATGAAGTTAGTGCATATAAGATTCATTACCTGCAATTTATGCTCTGTGTGTAGTATAGAAGATGTTTTTAATTCTTACTTTTAGGTCTAAAAAATATTTTTTGTGTAAAGTAAAAAGAATCAAGGAATTCATTCAAAATATAAAATTTTTGCTGGCAATTCAATGTCTTCATGATTGTCAAGGAAGGTAACAGGATGAGTATAATGTTGTTGTTTGTTTTTTTTTTTCAAAAATAATGTTTCAAGTGTTTTTTCCCTGTTTTTATAGATATATTTTTTTGCTAAAAAAAAAAAAAGTTATGACAAATTTTTTCCATAATCTTCATTTAATTAAAAAGTTCTACTTAGAATACATATGTTTGGTAAAAAGCTACATGCATGATATTTATACTCTAGGTGAGTGTTTAGTTTTTTAAGTATTTCCATATCATTTGTTTCCTACTTCTTAAAAGCATTTTGACATGTGGGCTGTGTCAAAGAAAACTGGCACAGTAAGTTTGATGACACATTAAGAGCAATTGCCTCGAACAACTGCTACTTTATTGTCAGCCAAACAAATTCTGAAAAGTAATGTTGCCTCCTGTGATTGGTTAAGCAAAGTTGAATGATTGATTGATGTAACTCATCTTTCCTGTGTAAAAGTATTAAGGTATTCTGAAATCATAAAATCCCACTTTTATCTGATGGAGATGAAACCACACCTAGGTCATGACAGATTTAGATTCACACACAAATAAAAACATTCCACATCTTTGGAGGAATTTGCACTTTAGTAAAATAGTGCACTAAAGATTTTTAACCTGTACAAGTTATGGTTAATTTACTACTGACTGCTCTGTGATTCTATGCCCCTGAGGGGGAAAAGAAAGAAATTGCTTTATACTAAAATGCAGACTGATAGATCTACTAGCTTTTCACAGTAGTATGATCTCTTAAGTATGTTTAAATGTTTGCACATGATCACATTATGAATTACCAAGCCAAATTGTCATTATAACGTACAAAATCTCATAGGACTAGTTTCTCTCATCACATACACACCACATCAACCAAAATTCATGATGATTTTTGTGGAGGCTCTGAGGTCAAAGAAAAAATGTTATGAAAACAGATCCAAATATCTGTCAGACAATATGACAAAACCATTCCTTTTTCCTCTCATGAAAACTTCTTTTATATTAAACTTGCAGACAAATGACCATCTGTTTTTGTTAGTGAGATTTGAATTATCTGTCTAAAAAATGATATTCATATCTCTGGTTTGAAGAGTTTAATAAGTTCATGCATCATAAAAAGTCAACATTTAGATTTTGTACTAAAAGTCATACTGGGACTGGGACTTTTTTTTTATGCTGAAGCCTTGAAACATCTATTTGGGTGTAACACCATGGCTTATGCATTATATTAAAAGATGTTGCTTAAGGTTAAGAGGAATTTCTATTTCAAAAATTTAAAACATATGTATGGGGAAATAAAAGCATTGTTATGCCTCAAACAACTCTTCCTTTAAAATGCAATAGACGATTGCTCTATGATTTCTTGTTCAGCTAGGACTTACAGGCTTCAATTGTTATGGATTTTTTGTTGTTGTTTGTTTGGTTTTGTTTTTTATTCTATTTTATGTTTTTGTGATATTTAAATTTTTTTGTGTAAAATTAAAATATAAGGTGCTTTGAATTATATCTGCATTTCATTCAACTTAAAAAAAAAAGAGCTATTTCTTTCCAGTAAAATTTTATGTCAGTGATAGTTGAAAGTAGTTGTCAGGATGTCTTTGATACAAGTAACTTTTACTATGTGTTTATTTCTGTATTTGTCTATACAACAAAACGAAGGTTGATCATGATGCTGATTTTATGCAGGATATCTCTTGTGACACAAAGGTGAAAATGACAAATACTGGTAGATAATTTTACAGATATATATGGGATTCTTTTCATTTACTGATATTAGAAATATCACTGATACTCAAGGGCATAAAATAATTCAAAGACATTTCAAGTGATAATATGGGAAAATTTAGCGGAAGTAATTCATAGAAAATAAGATGGCTTTTTGGAAGGAATTAGGATAATAATGATTCCAAGAATTTGTTTTATTAGTTAAAGGATGGATTTAAGGATTTAAAAATGTGGCTTTATATCAAATTAAATTAATTTAATATCAATCCTAAACATTTTAAAGAATATCAGTTTTGTTTTAATTTTTTTATTTGTTGAGACTTGATTAGATTTGATCAGCTTAGTTAGTTTTCTTATACCTTGTCCAGAGTCCCATTCAGATCATCTTGAGGACTTTTGTGTTTTATATTATTTGCAAATAAGGTTTTTGAAGACAAAAACTTTAAAAAAAAAATATGTGTATAAAAATATGTCGATGAAAAAGAATTTTTGCCATCCAAATCCGAACTAGTTAAATAAATCCCCCATAAAAGCTGGAATGAAATGTGGAATCTTGCTCCTTTGGGGGCAGAAGAAGAAACATCCTTTCAGAGTTTACTCCCACCTGTTTGAATAGAATGAGAGGAAAAAGTGTGTAAGAGTCAAATCAAAGTTCAAGGTCAATCTGATTTTTTTGTTTTCTTTTTGGATGGCCGGGTCGGGAAGATTTGTTTCATGGTATTTGGACTTTTTTTTCTTTAAGTTATTGATTTACGTCATTCGCCGTTTGTCTAGTGCTAATTTATTCACAAATCTGGACTTTTCAGATCTTGTGTATTGACTAGTCATATTTTACACATAGCTGAGTTTTGAACTTAGTTTAAAAGAATGTCCTGTCAAATTCTAATCCTGGTTTTGGAATTGCCAGATTTACAAGCTTTTTTTTTTTTTTTTAAAAGTCTTTAATATATATTTGACCATGCAATTCCGATCGATATCTTTTCCTATCCGCATTTTAATGGTATGAAATAGCTTGATACTCATTATTGTATTTTGATAATTACGAAATATGGTATGCATTTCTTTGTGCCATGGTTTGATATAAGTACACGCTGCAATCTGCTCTATTCAAATTCACGCTCTAGTCATCTGTCAATTTCTGGATTTGCTTCACTGGTATGACATTGATCACCTGGTATTAATGTAAGAGTGTTTAATTATTCTTACCATCTGGTTGTGGCTTATGGAGCCCTGTTTAGTCACCATATATGCTTTTTGATTAAATTAATGTTTGCAGTCTGTTTCTGTACTGATTTCTCTTCAAGTTTCCCCATCCCATGAATATTCACACATTTAAGAATGAAAATTTAAATGGGCTTCCTGGCCTTTTGTGGAAAGACAACAAATGTTCCTGTACATATCTTTGAGCATTTGCTCATTTGAATTTAAGATTCTGAGGTAGTCACTGTACATGCCCAGAATGTTTCCATTTTATTACACAATGTGAAAAGGAGATAAGACTTTTGCCGTCTTTATTTCAGGCATGCATTTTGTTCATGGGTTATATTCTATTTTATCAAAAGTTGGGTTGTTTCCTTTCATTTCCCTGCTGACTTTTATGTTCCGTAACAAAAGGTTGATGCCATTTATTGAATAAAAGCATGTCAGCATTTGATTACTAGAAGGGGAATAGGAAAAAAGAACCAAAATGCTATAAGATGGAATGCAGGTTATATCACACAGAGGATAGCATTTTGTTTCTTTGATTGTAAAATTTGTTTTTAAACTTCTTTGATATACATATATTCATATAATGTTTAATTGTTTTCCCCTCTTATGATAGGGACTTTTCCTTATTCCATCAGTCAATAATTGACTTGACTTATTCCTGCCTTTTCTTTTGTTCTTATTTGAAAATCTTCACAACTCAAATTTCAGATTTGATTTTAATTGAAATCTCACAAGTGTATTTATCATGCTGTGGTAATCAAACTTGCCTTGAGATATTTTTTCAATGAAGATTAAAAAAAAGAAAATTATTTAGCGGGTCTGAACATTTTGGTTGAAACTAGTTTTAAAACTGAACTTAAAGAACGCTTACATTACTTGTAAAAATGAAAGGTGGATTTGCTATCCTCTCTGCATTTAGCATTTTATTCAAAAACTCTGCATTCCAGCAGAATTGTTCTTGTGATATTGCATTTTGTTCTTTGGTTATATAACCATCTGCTTTTGCAGTGTCAATGATAAATGCTGCTGTGTATATATATTACATTTTTTATATATGTTTTGCGAAGCAGAAAAATCAAAATATCTACCCTGTATTTGTGCAATGATTTATTTGCGGGTCTTTTATATTGGTTTTTTCCTATGTTTGCTCTTTTTGTTTTTTGCATTTTGGGGGGATGGGGAGCTGTTGTTTTTTTTGTTTTGTTTTTGTTCATCAGAGCTAATTAAAATATATCATGACTTACAAACGTTTTTCTAAGTTTAAGGTACCCTTTGCCATTTTAAACTGAAAAGACAGAAAATGATTTCTCAAATTTTTTTTTGTTTCATTTTCTTTTCATTTTCACTTCATTCATATTTGAATTCTCAGTATTTTCTACCTCTTTCCTCTGATACCTCTCTGGGCTCTATAAAGGTAGAACACTGTCATTTAACAAGATGTTGTCATCCTTTCAAAAATTAATTTTGTATGCAGACTTTATGTTTCTGATTTTTCATTCATGTTTGTAAATCAAATGCCATTAAATTTTTTCTTTTAACTCTTTCTTTCTTTTATATGGTGAGAAATATTACTAAAAATCTTCCTTTTTAAGAATAATAATTTGATACGTGTGAAAGTGAAACCCAATTTCACAGTAGGACCCAATTGTATGGATGTTATCATTTACAATTACATGTCAAATTGAGGACTGATTTTCATTGTTAGCCTCAGGTTACTCAGCAGAGAGAGGAAGTAGGATAGGCCTTATATCTTCTGTCATTTTCTCATATTTCCTGTATCTTATCCTCTGTCCATCTCTTACTTTGTCTGTTCATTAGGGTAACGGGTCGGGCGGGAGTATGGGGTTGTGTGGACAGAGAGACTTTGTTGGTAGAGGGTAGGAATCATATCCCGTGGGCAAACTCCATTTATGTGCATTGCATGACTAATACAATGCTTTGAAGCTCACTTGCTATCTAGATGGATCAGGTATTTTTTTTTTTCACAAAGGGCAGAAAAAAAAATACCAGGGTGGTTATTGCATCACACAGTTTGGGTTGAAGGCCATTATTAATCAGTGGGGTGTTTATATTTTTTGTCTGAAAATTACTTCTCCATTTAGTTGCCTTTTATTATTATAATGACAGTGTTATTTTAAACTTTTTCATTTTCTTTCTTTCAAAACTTCTTCTACCCCTTCTGAAAACCTGTTTCTTGCTTTTTCTTCCATCTTTCTTTTAACCAGCCTATTGTCTTACTTTATCCATGGATGATAAGATGGCCTGGTTTAGAGTCAAAATAAGCCTCAAAACACCAAAGAAACAATTTAATTTGTTGACCCTGCGGGAGGTACGCATTCAATTTTGAGATATAGGGAAGGATTTGGTCTACACTCCTTTAGATAGGAACATGCAATTGGGTCCTGTGTGGTAATTAGGTCCTACTAAATGTATACATAAAATTATAATGTAAATTGAGACTAAAAAGTGTCATACGACACTCGACAATTTATTTGTCACAATTCTAAGTCCTCTTTATCTTTTGTGTTTTAATGTGAAATACTATATGGTTATATGTACATAAAATACAATGCAAGCGGACACTAATCCCTAATTTGTAGAAACCTTTTCACCGATACCTTCCTACTATAAATGTTTCTTTATCAAAAGCTACATCATGTAAACATGTATAATATTACATCTTATGCCTTCTGGTTGGTTTTGCAATCCTAATCAGTTTTCTACAAATGCAATCGGTGTGCTATTTATTCTCAAGAAGAGTCATATTGTATTCTGTGTCTGATACATTGTACTGTATTTAAGAATACTTATCAGTTAAGTGATGTACAATTTAGAATGGAGCCTTTGTTAAATAATTCCATTTGCATTATGACTTTTATAGTATTGGGGATCGTGACCAGAAAAAAGAAAGTTTCTCTGTTTATTAAAATCATGGAGACAAGGAACAAATTGAAAGACCATCGCCCATGCTGGTGATGAATTTCCTGGCAATTCATGGCTTCATGTTTACCACTATGGAATTCACTCCCACAAGAAATAAGAGATGCCAAAAAAGATGTATAATTTAAAAGCAGTATAAACAAAATTAGCGCAATTAGACAAAATTAGACTTGTCTGTCTGTCCACCCAACTACAACACAGTCGCGATTATCTTCACATCATGGGAAGCTGCAACTTACTGGTTGGATTGGACTAATGGTACTGTTGTTTTGAATGATATATTGACTTCCCGAGATGCCCTTCATCTGTTTAGTTAAGGCCTGCACAATTCTCTTCAACTGCAAAATTTCAGCGAGATATGATAGTAATACTCAGTGGAACTGAGTCAATCAGTATTATGCAAGTATAAGATAATGGAAAACAACAAGAAATTCTTATTTGATTAAAAGCTAGTCCAAATTTATGTCGCGCAGTGTTTTTTGCTCTCTTGTCAATTCAGTTCTGTAAAGTCCCATTTTTTTCGTTTTTCACTCATGTCTGGCCAGTTCTCTTTTACAGGCTCATGAACTTTTGGTAGAACTTACTAATTATAATCTTATGGCCAGATTCTGTTTTAATGTGTGGCTGCTTATCTTTGCCGACCAAATCACCAAGCAGCCATCTAAGCATTTATTTAGCTTGAACTTGTTCCCTCTTTTCCATTGTACAACTCAATGTAATATAAATGTAACATAACAACAGTAATTCATGATAGAGATGCAAGTAAATCCAACTTTGGGATTCTGCAACGTATTGGATACAGACAGATAGATAAAAGATGTGGCTTGGTTTTGATTCCTTCATGTTAGTTTTGTCATTGGATAACTTATGTATTCATTTCCATACTTTTAAGTTTGTAGCCTATCAACTATCAGCATATGAAAATAAGGAGGTCCCCTTTCTTCCATCAGGCACATTAATCATTTTGTCAAACTGGTTTGCCCTGCACACTGCAGTCCATTTGCAATAGCTGTGAACATCGATAGTCTTTTTTTTTTCTTGGTCACGATCTGTATGTTTATGCTAGTGAATCATTTTTAGTATTGGTATGTATGTTGTGTCATGTGGTTCGAGGTTGTAGAAGTCTTTTCAATATATAATGTGGTGTCGCATTATTGCTTTGGTGTAGTCAATATGCAGATGAATGAGTTGACTTATATGGATCATTGACCTGTGGAAGTTTGACCTCGTAATAGTGACTCTTGAATTTGTGAAATTTGTACTTATAGTGTTCTGTATTTAATGAGAGCACTCTGGTATGCTGTCCTTGAATTCATGGTTTTGTATATTGCTGGCGTATTATTGTAACCTAGCACTAAACTGTCAATCAGAGTTTTTCAGACCAATTTGTTGTGCTATTTAAACTAAAGTTGAAAAAATATCCAGTGATGTGAAACGTCCTCAATCAGTTGTATGTGATGAATTATAACATGAGATCTTTGGTGTAAGCTTCTGAGATGAAGTATATATTCTGACAAACTTAATATAAATCTTCCTTGTTAGACAAAATGCTTATTAAGTAGATAAAATGAGGGAAAATCAGACAGTAATCAAATTTTACTATGTATTCCACCCAGTAATTCCACTATAGGTACGATCACTGTATCTTTTGAAAGTGTAGAAGTAATATGATCCGATTGATACCACTCATCAACTCAACGAACTGGCTGATTTAAGTGAATGGTCATTTTAACATTACCTGAATAGACGATTTCCTACATTTCTTTATGAGAAATAGAATTTATTTATATGTATTTATAAGACTACAGTAGCCTTCCCCGTAAACACCAGGGTCCATCTGACAATACTTTTTTTCTTTACAAAGATTAGTTCTATTGCTTAAAGACATATTACAGTCTACCTATTAATATTATATAATAAAATGGTGTGAAACGATGTCTCATCTGACAAATAGACTTTTCCCCCTTAAAATGCTGTAAATGAAGGAATACAATGAAACAGCTTATAGTAATAATGAGAGCTCTCTAGATGTCCTATTATATTAATTGTTACAAGCACATACATGTTTGCATTGGTCCTCTCTCGTTCTTGATAGAAGATTAGGGTAAGTGTAGATGGTGATTGGCCATTTCCCACCCCGATAAAAGTATGAATTGTTTTCCTTCACCATCTGCCTATTAAGCATAGTCCTCCCCGAAGTACACAAATTTTGCATTTCCTGATTACATTATCAGTTAAATTCATGGAGGTCTACTAATGCGTCTTCAGTGTAATAGTACTAATACTATTTGAGTTTTTTAAAATTTGTTAACGGCATGTTTTGTGCCTTGCTCTTCTTCCTCTCATTACATTGCTATATATTCCGATCCGCAGCTTTTTGTAAAAAGGTCTTTCTGATTTTTAAAAAATATTTTATTTGACTCAGTATTTCCTCAAAGTATTCATTTTTGTAAAGAGTAGATGGAAAAGATTTTTCCTTTAAAGTAATTAAAGGTCCACTTATTTGCAAAATAAAACGATTTTTTAAAACTTTGTACTTCTACGTATAGTAAGCTGCTTATTGTATAAGTATTTTTTGTACTTGTAAATGCATATACTCTTTTACCATCCATTTAGAGCCCATCTCTCCATTTTGTCTTATAGGGAAGCAAGAAAATAACTAATGTGTACTGTGGCTGAATAGTTCATTGGTACATGTATAACATAAATGTATTAGAAACAAATAAAGCTATCAGTACATAATAATATGTTTGCATTGATTCGTAGTGGTTGGTTTTAATGTTTGTGTCTTGAATTAACATTTTCCATTTGTATATCAATGGTTCCATGTTGAAAAGTATTTGTTCAATGTCGCTTTTTTTTTTTTTTTTTTTTTTTTTGTGTTTATTTTTTTT
>JAOYNN010250967.1:0-10434 GCA_025770095.1 Goniobranchus kuniei
ACAACTATGAATAAACTAGGATGGATCCCCCTCAAAGAACAAAGGGCTAGAATTAAGTCTACAACTCTCTTCAAAGGTATAAAAATAACCTAATCGACATACCGATTACTATGTACCAAATCAACAACTGAACAACCATAACATTTGTACAAGACAAAACAAAAGGCCTAGCTATAGAGTACCACATTCAAATCTAGATTGCCACCTAAATTCTGTCTTCCTCAGCTCATATAGACTGTGGAATAGAATGCCTGATTCTATGAGAAGCTGCAAAGACGTGGATTCTTTCAAACGCTCCCTCTGCCACATTACCCTGAAGTGAAGCTACTAGACATCATAGGCTTGAACTCATGTTTTTCATGCGCTTCGACAGTTATATTCAGTTTTACTTAGTCAGTCGGATTATTTGAAGAAGAAGAAGTTCCATATCTGTACCAGACACCGGAGACCATTTTCCGCCAAAGTGATCTCTCCATGACCATATGAGCCAAGGTTGTACAGCACATTTTTCCTTGTGTTGTCCAGTTATTTAAAACTGTGAAGATAGGTCAGCTTTTGTCTCCCTCTATCGCGTCGTCCATTTACCATTACCAGCAATGTTAGAGCCTCCAGCAGTGGATGGCGGATGTTATGACCAAGAAATTGCAGTTGTCTCTTCCTTATGGTTGCCATTAGGGCTCTCTTTGTATTCGTTTTGTCAGACTTTCCTCGTTAGGCTTTCTTTTTGTGAGGGCAACCACTGACGTATAATCCCTAGACAACCCATCAGTAAATTTATGTGGTTCATGCGACGAATGATGAGAATATCCTTCACATAAAGAATCATCTATATACGTACTAAAAATTAGTTGCCGACTTTGACCAGCTCTACCTCTTTTGTTGAGGCATATAGAACAAGCGAATTTAAAACGATGTGTAATATAACTTTATTGATGGTAAAAGATCTACTTTCGATTATGTCTTTTAATTAATCGAAAAATCATTCTTTCCTACTTTCACACCATTCACAATCATCCTATTTCATAGCCATTCGATATTTTATACTTTCACGTTGAATGGATTCGAACAGATTCCGTACACTTCATTGCTATCATGTAGGCTTTCTCTCAGTGGCTTACAGTACGTAAAGAGACATCGGCCTTTTAAGCCATAAATTAACATTTCATTCAGATACAGACCTAGACAGTGAATTGCCACTATATACTAGAACTCTCCCATATCATGAGAGCCGAAAATGTGAAGCACTTTGTGGAGTGATTTTCTACTATATAATGTAGTATATTGAGATAAGAGGGCAACAAACGTAAACAAACAGGGCCTGACGATCACGAAAGTTTATATAGAAATCTGTATTTAGAGGTATAGATATTTATTTAAATCTGAAGAACTCCAACCACCCATACTCCGACAATAGTTAGATGTAGATCAAAGATCTATAGTAGATATAGATCTAGACCTAAATAGAAAGTTAAATCTATGAATTTGTTTTGCCTTCTTATTTCTTCTCCATGGCTTGCTTCACCACGCGTTCACTCAGAGTTCGGTCTAGTATATTAGTAGCAAGTCACTGATTAGGACAAAGAAGATACAGTATCAAGATCGGTATACCTGGAGAAATGCAATCACGAATGTATTCAACTCCAATCCATACACCGAAAGATATGGTGGGAAGTACTGAGAAAGAAAAACAGAAAAAGAATATCTCAGCGACAATTTTTACATTATTGAACACTCATTCCTACCTCCTTAGACTGGAATCAGCACGTATAGTCCTCTTCGAATACTGATGGTATCTCTCATTGCCCCGTATACGCATCGTAAGAAAGATTAGTGCTCCACTAAATTGCGTGGAGCAACTTTTGGGTCACCACGAGTTCCGCTACGAAAAACGCCGCGAAAATGCTGTCGCCAGATTGGCGTCAAGTCGCCACATTTGTTCATTGTATCAGTGATGTTTGGAACATGGCATATCATGCCAGTGTTTACTATAATGAGGTGGGTGATTGCTTCATATCATTTCGTATTTTTACCAGTCTTGGGGCGTCTGACTTTGTGGAAAGCTGTTGAGAGGGGATGGAGGCGAAAAAAAAATAGGAGGGGGGAGTGGATCACACATTAGAGGGATCGGTTTGTGCAGCGGTTCTATGAGGCCTATCCCTCAACTATCGTGTGTGTTTGCTTGTGTGTCTCAGTATGTCTTCAGACTGGAGATTGTAATTACATATTTTACATATTATATTCTGTGTTCACATAGTAGTAGCAAATGGATTTATCTAAAGATTGGGTCTGATTCATCTCAGGCTTGCCTGTTAATAGTTCTTTTCATGGGACTGTTGTCGCTTCTACACTTTTACTTCTAAATTCTTGTAGAAATGAAAGCTTGATGGAATTTTGAAATTGAAGACGTCTTCTAAATAAATTTGAAGCATTTGAATAAACAGCGTTTAATTAGTTTTCATGTTTACATTTCCTCACCTCTTTTGCCTTAACATTATTATTATTATTATTATTAACTACCCCGTATTGTATTCTTATGGTCATGGATACTCATCTATCTCTTCTGCTTACTTACTGTCTTCAGCTCTGATCCGATACATAAGCACGAGATCAATTTTTTTTTTCACGAGGTGATCACCTTTCTTTGGCTATTTCATTTCATTGGCACTTTAGGCCTAGTTAAAATGGCACTTTACCTGGGAAAATATCTGGCTATTTTTTGTTGATAACAATGCCTGCTACGTTTTATACTGTTCTTGGCTGAGGTTGTAGGCCTATACGCTGCTGCTGTTGAATGTCGACTCCTCTTCAATTCAGAAAGCGAACTACCAAAATCCCTGTAGACTTTTATTCTCTAAATCGAGAAGATTTAGCTTCTAATCTAGATCTCCATTAAAGTATCTGACTTGTGTTTCATCTTAGCTTCTCTCGCAGTCCAACCCAGAGTGAGAGTTGAAATCAAGGCTAAAAATTCCATCAATAGTCAATAGTTGAGACTTGATAGGTTCTAGTACTTGTTGTCATTTCCAAGTTAATATATTTTATAATAGATTTAGATTTTAAAACAGTGTAAGATCTAGATCTATTAGTATTAGATCTAGTCTCGCGATTCAAGGGTCACAGCAGAGTAGATATATCTTTTTAGGCTCAGAGACTGAGAGTAAGTGATGATATAGATCACTAGCCTAGTACTAGTACTAGATCTAGATCTAGATCTAGGCCCCTGTAGTGGAGGCTAACGAGATCCCATCCAACTCCTGCTAGATCTCAAGAATCTTATGTAGGTATAAGATCTAATAGATCTATAATTAAGCTTGAGACTGAAACTTAATTATTCACGGATCACTGTAGTGTGGTGATAGATAGGTTCTGTTGATTTTTTTCTTCATATTATTTATTGAACACTATGTCAGGATTTTGGGCTTACAGTAAGTCAAGGATTCTCAATTTCTTTGGAATTAACTCAGCCGAATCGAATGCTTCATCAGTAGATCTACAAGTACAGGGGAAACATGGCTTGACAGATGGACGTGATGACAATTCTTATTCTACGTCATGTTATCCTCCACACCAGCAATTTCAACTGAAGCCTCTAAATCCAACTCATCGTGAAAGTGAAAGTCAAAATGAAAATCCATCAAAATCAAAGCATTTGGAGAGCGATTGTGGTAGTGATACCGGTGATATTGACTTGAAAAGCTCGTTAGATTTAGATGATTTTCTGCTTGAGATGCTCAATTTGGATGATGATGATGGTGACACAAGTGATGATTTCAAGGTTCAAGAGGACGAAACAGAGGGTGAGCTTAACGTTGGAAATGAAGTTGAAAATTATATACCATGGGTTAAAGATACTGATTTCGACATGGCTGCTCATATTCCGTCTTTTGAGGGTAAGGCTGGCTTACAAATTGATATTGGAGAGGATACTGAGCCGTACGATCTATTTAAGCTCTTCATCACAGAGGACCTTGTGAATTCTTGGGTTGTGGCAACAAATGAATATGCAGATCACATACATAAAAAAAAAAGAAACACTACTACTACCAAGGAAAACCGCCCAAAGCCATGGCAACCAGTCAGCTATGATGAAATCATGGGATTCCTTGCAATTTGCCACCTCATGATTCTTACCAGAAAGCCAACATTGGACATCTATTGGAATATCAGTGAAATAACGGGTTGTGATTTTGCTCAGGAAATAATGCCTCATAAGCGGTTCCGGCAGATTTTGAAATTCTTCCAAGCTGGAAAGATTTGTCTTGAAAACAGACCTTATTCCATGAAGCTTTTTATTGATCATCTAAATGATGCATTCCAGAGAGTATGCTTGCCTGACCAATATTTGTACTTTAAAGAAGAGAGGTGTCCCTCTGAGGAATTCATGCCACGAAGTCGTCTTATCGGTAATGACACTCCAAAACCAGGTTATAGATTTTATGAGGTCTGCGAAGGCTCATCTGGCTATGTTTTTAAGTTTGAAATGTACAAAAACTCTAAGAAAACGGCAGGATCACGGGATGGTTTGGTGCTTCGACTGATGAACCCATTGCTTGATCAAGGATACCGTCTGCACTTAGGCTATCATTATTGCACACCCAAACTATGTGAAACTCTAATGAATAATGGGACCATGGCTTGTGGCACTGTTTTGAAAAATTGTAAAGGTTTGCCCAAAGACTTATTTGAATCAGGTCAAGTGAATGGGGATATGGCTTTCAGGCGTAAGGGCCAGCTTGTGGTGGTTCGTTGGAAGGGAAGAATGGGGGCAATCAACACTCTGTCTACCTTCCACAAGCCAGAAATGGAGTTCTTCAAAGAGGAAGAAATGCCAGTCTCTTTCGTCAGCTGTTTGACTAACGCCTACCCCAGCGAAGATTTTGAGATGCTTACTTCCCTGTTCCCTGAGTTTCGCAAATCGCTGGAAAAAAACGAGCCGTTTTTCTACATTTTGTCCCTGGTCATCCTTCAGGTCTGTGCTCTTTTCAGAACAGACAGGAAATCCAAAGGTTTAAAAAAGTCGTCCCATCCCATCCACACCGTCATCTCTGGAATCGTCAATGGTCTGACCAGCTCGATTGCCTTGAACGAAGATCCAAAGCACAAGACCCACCGGCTTACAGGACAGCACTTTCCTAGCCGTTTGCCCCAGTGGGAAGGATCAGAAGAAACAAATGAAGTTCAGTGTTCAGTTTGTGCGCATAGAGCCAATAGGTCAGGGAAAATTGGCAAGGAGAAAGAGGCCAGCATTAAGATGACTGATATCATTTGCAGACTGTGTAGTGTAGGACTTTGTGGAGTTCCCTGCTTTGAAGAGTATCACACCCTTCGCAATTATATGGATTGTTGAAATTGTGCATTAAATTAATATAATTTTCATTCAACCTCAGTAGTTTCATTCACACATTTCAAATTGTTGGGGTTTTTTCTTTATTTGTAATAATTGTATGCCCTTTACTTTAACTTTTATATTGTAAATTTCTTTTACACATTTGAAGTTACTGCCTTCCCTTTACAATTTGGGATCTATAATATTACGTAAGTCAGAAGTGCGGCTCACACTACTGTTTTCATTTGTAGTTGTAATTAGTGTTTGACACCTACAAATCAAACTCAGGGTTGAAACTGAATCAAGCTGTTACTGTATGCTACTCATTTACATCAGTGTCTTTGTCTCATTTGAAAGAATGCACGTTGTATAAGCCTGTCATGTATTTTGTATTGTGTGAAGCCATTGTTATAGTCAGTTTCAAAAGTCACATACATATTGTCAATTATCATAATTTCATAAATTTAAAAGAATCATACAATGGGTTTTGTTTGTGTACTGAAATTGATCTCAAAATGGTAAAGAGATTTCTCTTCCCATGGGGGATAGGGCTATACACTTTGTTTTGTTAGTTTGCTTCGTTTTTGTGTGTTTGTTGTTATTTTGTTCAGTCTTGTTACTGTGAATCCAATATTAAGGCAACTTACCGTGCTCAATGTTTACAGTCACATTTGCTGGATATATATTATATTATCTGTCATCCCGCCACTGTTCCATTGTTCGTGCTTCCAGTTTTGTCATTAGAGCAAGAGGCCAGTAACATGTTATATACATTCTGCTAGTGCTGGAGGCTATAATAATTGTAATTTAACAATGAAACAAGTTTCATTTGTCTTACTACTGGTAAAACTGATATTTTTTCTCTTTGAATACTTGCTGCTGCTGGGTTTTTTTGTTTTTTTGGGGTGTTTTTTTTTGTGGGGGGGGGTTAATGTTTGTGTTTTTTCTTGTATACTGTACTCGTTGCACCTCCCCATCATCATGAAATGCTGTATATGTTTTAACGTTATTGAACTGTTCATCAATTTCCCTTACTCCAATGTGCGCTGCTTTGCAAGGATGCTGATTTTAGAGACTTGGACTTCAACTTTGACCCACCCCTGTCACCATCGGATAGAGTTGCAGTTGATGCAGGTAAGGAATGGTCGTACTTGTACCATTATGTTAGAATGATCGTTCAGAGGTCTCTTTAACTTCATTTCATGTTGTACCTGTAAACTAAGCCAAGTTGTTTTTATATTACTTTTATGAAGTATAATTCTACAGTTGTCACCACACACACACACACACACACACACACACAAAAGAATGAAAAAGAGCCCAGTTTGAGAAGTAATCATCATCTATCGTTCTCCCCTTATTTTTAATAATAATACAAGGTATTAATAGTGATCATACTACAACGACCATGATGAAAAAGAAGATGTAAATTTAGGTTTTTGAAGTTTCTTTGTATGTTCTTTTGTATGCATCTTTGGGAGATATTTTAATTATATTGATGTGCCATACAAAAGTTATACATCAAAATGTAAATGGCTGAACATTTTTAACTACATATGTCATATTAAAGTTCATTCAAAGACATTTTATATGATATATTACTAGATGATTATTGGCCTTAATAACTACCCTACTAGCAACAAGGACCTCAAAATGAACTTTTAGTTATTTTCTATGCTTTAAATGTTTCTTTTTCGGTTTTTTTTTGTTGTGATTAGAGCTCATTACATAACAAAACTAGTGCATTGATGATTATGAAAACCCTAGGTTTGCTTTTGGCATGCTTCTGTTTTGCTCCCAAATGAAGTACAGTCGTGATCAAGATGAACGTCATGTTTAGCAAGTAAATCTTTAAGGAACCAATCAATCAGCATTAATAGCATAAAAGATGAAACTGCCTGGAAGGCCATTTTGAAGTGTAATTGTAAATATTCTGGGGAAAAAAGTTAGAATGAGAGTAAACTTTCTTGCATAAGGAAAAAACATGCCGCCAGTGCCGGGAATCGATTCCAGGAGCTCCCGATCCCAAGACCAAAGACTTAATCATTGAGTGCATTGAGCCATCTGTGCCCCTTGTAAACCATATAAAATGGTAGACTTGTGATTACCCCAAAAAGTTGGGATAAGCCAATAGAAGCAGACGACTTCCATATTCTATGTCATATCTTGCTGACAGTTTTTTTTTTGTTTTGGGTTTTTTTAAATAATAGTAATCTTTACTGTCCAAAACAGGCCCACTGTCATTCGCACAGTACATAAAGATATGAGTCCGGTCGTAACAATTATAGCAATGATAATACTAACGAACAGACATGCCAAGATTTAATGCAGCTCTGAACATGCCCTCAATGAAGGAACAACAATCACAGGGCTTTCATGATCACTTTTTTTTTTCACCTCTGTCCTATTTACTTTTCATTCTCTTGATTAAAATGTCAGTTTTTAATATGTTTACTCTTCCATCCGACAGATTCAATCATTAACTTGGAAGGGGTGGTGAAGACAGAGCCCTTATCTCCAAATACTCCCCTATTGTCAGATTCAGGATCAGATGAATTCTGTTTTCAAGTAAGTTGATGACCATGTTCCTATTTATTCTTTGAGGAATGTTATCAGAAGCTAGGCTCTCAGTTGAACTTTATCTCGATTGATTTGATTGATTGTAAATTATGCTCAGTACATCCCAAGAGGATGATCACAGGGCTTTCTTGTTGATTGTTGTCAGTCTTTCCTTATTATCTAAATTTGGTCTTCCTCCTAGTGTTTGTAAATAACAATGCAGTGGGTAGCACTGAAGATGTGATTTTTTATGTCTCCCCTTTTGCCTACCTTCTTCATTGAAGGTGCATGACGTGCATGTGTATGTGTGTGTATGTGCGTGTGTGTAGAAGAGTTTTTATCCCTTTTCAACCTATGTGAGCGTATGATTGGGGCCATGTTGTACTTACTGGTATGTACTATCCTCCGCAAACACAATCAGCACACACCATTTGGTAAGGTGACTATGATTCCAGGATCAAGAAGGGAGCGTGTGCCAGACAAGTTTGGAACACACTTTTACTTTTCCACAAAAGACTCACTATTTCCTTGTGTAGGAAAATTACGAGATAAAAATAGCCTTAGAGGCGAACTAAAATAGTGTCTATGTTCGCTGCAATCAACTGTATGCGGAAATTCCTGATCTGATGGGGGAAAATAAAGGCATCATTTCTTGCTAAATTTGCCTAATTTTATCAACTTTCTGACCACTTCTTAGAAACAACCTTCACGAGAAAATTCATAGAATAAAACCTAAAAGCATTTCAGACATTTCTTTGATGGACTAGTGTTCTGAAATGGCCGTTTTGAGTAAAAACACATAAAACAGAAAAACGATGTTTCCAACCCAAATCATGTATTTCAGGTACCGTATATGGCCAAAATGTCTTGCCATTTACCACCGCTCAAAGCTTAGGCTTTGACGTGACAGGGTCAATGTGACCCCGAGAGACCCCATGTGCTGAAAAGCATTCACCATCAAAGCAGGATATGTGACGTCAGTGGGCCTAACTAGACAGTTATTTCCACTGCCAATAGCTCCAAGTGGATTGATTGGATCAAAAATCTGATGGCATTTTTGAAACGAGCGACCAAAAATTAAGCCAAGATCTGAGCAGAATTTGGTTTTCTGCAATAATTAAAGAAATCATGGTTTGTTTTTTTTGGTGCATTTTCCCTTCACAAGGCAGCAAGGCTGGGCAATGCAAATCAAGGCAAGGTGGGGAATCCATTGAGTCTTGTGAAAGGAAGTGGTATAAAAAGAATAGCTAGGTAGAAGCTTGAAATGCGGCTAGTAGTGTGGACACCCGAGTTTAATGCTCATTAGCGAGCTGGTAGCGTGGCTAGACGTGTAGCTATACCCTTAATCCCTGCACCATTTGGATTACTTAAATGTTTATAAAAATCCTCATTTATCAGTATGACACCTCGGAAGCAACAGCATGACATAATGGTTGGTTCAGCATGTGAACCTTGTGAGAAGGGTGGTGGTATAAAAAAAAGTTCTGTTAATAAATATCAAACCATTTAAAAAATTAAAATTCCTAAAGACTTGGCAGACAACTTATATGTTTCATGCAACCCTTATACAAATATTAATCACTCTATAGAGTCAATATGATTGAGAATAAATGTACAGGGGGGTTGTTCTTTTTTTTTTATTATTCCCTGATAAATAAATAGTGTGTCAATACGGTTAGAATTAGAATCGTCTGGTTTTCTGCATGATGTGGCAAAACTATCGAATTGTTATATAATATCATTGCTGTGACTGTGCGACGACAGAATACAAAAGGATGATGACATTACTAAGCAATGGTTGTTTAAAAAGAAATAAACAAAATTGAAATTTCCTTATGAACGTACCATTCAACAGTATGCACATAGCATATTGAACACAAATCAGTGGATGAAATTGAAAAGGTTAGAGGGCACTCTGGTTCCAGCAAGAAAAATCACCAATTAAAATAAAGAGATGCTACACAAGAGAATTCAGCAAAAAGCCACCCTCAGCATAGACTATTCACAAATGGCATGCAAACTTAATTTAAATGAGCAAAGTCAACAGCAGGAACATGCGAGGTCAGAAGGCAGTCACCGCAGAAATCGTGGATGAAATCAAACTGTATCATGGACATGTTTGTCTAGTCTTATTTTCATTACATTTTTTATCTAGCACAAAATTTGCCTGTTAAACGGGAAGAATTCTTCAATGTTAGCCCAGAAAAGAGGGATAACACATCAAATGTCAGAAACCATGTAATACACATTGATAAAATTGTGTCAATCAAAACTTGAAAAGATTCCTTGCATGATGCAAGAAACTTTATCGCTAAATTAATTGGTAGAAGAGTTATTAAATTCTTTACCAGGGAAGAATAAAAAAATCCACCCTGTATAATTATATTTTTAACAACAACAAAAACAAGCTAACAACTGGTTGTTAACAACTGGGAGGCAGAACCTAGAGACACAATTTAGATTTACCGACTACTTAAGGCCAAATACGGTACCTGAAATACATGATTTGGGTTGGAAACATCGTTTTTCTGTTTTTTACATTTTCACTC
>JAOYNN010251078.1:0-10432 GCA_025770095.1 Goniobranchus kuniei
CTCTCTCTCTCTCTCTCTCTCTCTCTCTCTCTCTCTCTCTTGATTTTAGGCCGGCGTCCAGTACAAAGGGTTTTAATACTTCGGAAAGAATCTGGATATAATATATTTATCTGTAGGTCAAGAGTTTCATCTCTCGTAATGATTTTGTGGATGACTGATTCAATATCTGTCAATAAACTGCAGCAGACAACACAGCAGCCCATTCTTCCAGTCTTTTGATCAGGTCAATGCTTGGAACCTGACAAAGGCACCAATTCTGCTGTTAAAACGTGGCCAAAGCAGCAGCATGTAACTTTTTACGAAGCCTGTGCACAGTGCACATGACCCAAAGAAATTCCCCACTCATGTGAGTGGAGAATTTCTTTGACATGACCTTACTAAAAGGTAAACAGCAACGGTTGAGCAAAACGGAGATGTTATTGAGGAATAGAAGTTTGTTCCTGTCCTGAGATCCTTAGCTTCAATTTGAGTTATGATATATGTCAATACATCAAATCTTAGTGGAACTACACACCCACTTGCTATCCTTTTGACTGCTCCTTGTATATTAAAATATTCATAGGCCCAACCCGTGGTAAATCTACACGTTACAAATTAAATCTTCATCGAGATTTCAGATCTGTGAAAAATGTGAGCTAGGATCATTAGAAACTTAGATGCAGTTTAAGGGTCGAATTAATGCAAATTGTTCGTTGAATAAATTGATTGTCGACTGAAAAGGGGGGTAGATTAAGACATGTTTTTTACAGTAAAGTTTCAAAATCATCGGTTGCTTGGGAGTCGTTGCAATGGTTCTAAGGATGCGTTGATGTAGCATAGTGCAGTTTTGAATATGATATTTATCTTCAAAAGGGCAGAGAAGAAGGCAAAATCTACATTTATTTGAAATTTCAGAATGATCAGTGATCTAATAAAGTCTGTAGGCTTGACTTAAAATACCGTTAATGGTTTATTATATTAGATGCCACACGCATAATATAATAAATACAATAAAGGTAACAATAAAAGATATAAGTGAATGTGTACAGTGCGCCTTGAAGAAAAACACAGAATCCTAACGAATCGACGAAGATGGTGTTGGAAAAAAGAGAAGTCAGGAATGGAAAGTTTAACTTTTGAAGATTAGGCCAAGCATGCGATAGATAGTGTCTGCTGATACCCTTGATCTTCAATTCATTCAAGACCTTTCGAGATGGAACAAACCAAAGGTATCGAGTATTTTCGGGTAACTTCCCGTCAGGATTACCTGCCCTACAATTTGTATAATTCCAAGACAAGATGGAATAACATAGGTCGGGCATAGAATATATCGGACGGGTGGTAGATATCTAGAATTTGAAGAAACGTTTCCATATTAATCAAATCGTGTCTCGCTATTCAATAAGTATTTGTCGAAGATATGTAGCATGTATTGTTAGATCCTAGATTCAGATCTAGACTTGAAGTGTGTATTGCAAGCTGGTCCTTTAGCTGGGCTGATCTTAAATGGATCTTTTTAAGATGACGTCATACAAAAAGTAGTATAGAGCAAAGATGCTATTATTCCGGCTGTGTTACCAACGAGCTTAACATACATTCTACACGTACTTATGACATAGGACAAATGAATAGGGCTTTAACTGGGTCTTGTGTCTGCATGGTTATACACAAAAGTACATAATAAATGCACCCTATCGAGTCCGTAACAAAAATTGAAAATGTCTATCATGATATGAAGATGAAGATAAAAGAAAAAGATACAGATGTGATTTTATAATCCGTAATCCCGGCTGTGTTACAAACAAACTTCACCTATTCTACACGTACGTATCACATAGGACAAATGAAAAGGGTTTTAACTGGGTCCTGGGTCTGCATGCTTGTAGACAAAAGTCTATAAAGATCTATATCATAAAACTCTCAATCTACATCTTTTGTTTTAAAATATGAATGCACCCTTTCGACTCTATAACAACAATGGAAAAGACTTGTCATGATATAAAGATAACAGATAAAGATACATGTGTGGTTTATATGTAGTCCCTAATTCAGCACAAATGCAAGCTCTTCAGACGTTAAATCGTCTATCCCCACGGAAGGCCATTTCCCTCTGTGATGTTCTAAACTCCCTCCGCAATTGCTGGAGCAGCCTATTAAATGCATCACATTATCAATCTGGCAAGATCATTTGATGCCTATTGCTGGCTACTCATTCACTTCTCAGTCGAGTGAGGTAAATGACGTAAAGTGGCTTACTTAATGACGCAGCCCTGGTAATTATTTTTGCGGTTATGGCCTGACCATACAAATGATGTCATACAAACGTTTTAGGAAAAGAAAAGTACAGCGAACACAGTTTAGGGCAAGCGTCCCCATGTGACTACGACACCTTTATCTATCTATCTATCTATCTATCTATGGCCTGACCGCGCCATCGTGGCTCGAACACACGCGGCTACCACCTGTGTACTAGCCATGCTGATCGCTGCTTGACACCACTCATGGCGAGTTGTGTTAATCACTGAGATACCGACGTCCCCGGCTATAATGTACAGTTTTAACACCCAATACAGACGTGCCACAAAGCGTGATATTCCAGTATGGTAAATCACACGGAAGTGAAATTAATTCAGCGATTATTACAGCCCGTGCCCTAATTTTTCAATATTTTTGCATAAATTTTGGATTAAAAAATAAAGCAAGATTTCTCATAGATGTTTACATTTTAAAACCCACTATGACAAACACGCATATCGAAAGGTTTATAGAAAAGTGAATCATGAATGAAATGTTTCTACATCACGACCATCTTTGCAACTTCACTACTTTTAATGGGTCAAGACAGTTTTATTTGAAAGGCAAAATTAGCGGTAATGCCAAGCTTCTCTCTAATATAGCAATTCTTTTTATGAGACTTAACAAGAAGAAGTTGTTTTTTCTTGAATCAATGTTTTGCTGCTACCTATTGAATCACAGTTCACATTGATGATGTGCTTTTTGTTGTTGTTGTTTTTTGTTGTTGTTGTTGTAGTTGTTTTTTGTTGTTTGTTTGTTTTTTGTTAAAGACTGACTTGTTATCCTAAACATGATTTTTATTTCTATGTAGATCTTAATCCTAAATCTAGACTTTTTCATTTCGATTAGATGAATATTTTCAGATTATCTAGACCGTTTTCCTTTCCCTGTAGACCTAGATATTTCTCACTTCAAGTAGAACTAGATGTCGAGAGTGATTATTCACGATTTTGTCTCCTCTTGGCTTTGTAGAGAGCTTTGATTAACAGGTTAAAATATGTCCCCTAGGATATCATGTGTGTATTTTTATTAGAAGTTAGATCTAAGTCTCATTTTAATTAAGCACAATTATTTCGATACGATATTAATCATTTCATTAAAAATAGAACTCAGCATGTAAATCTACGATGAAGATCTTAAAATCTGTCATTATTAACTACAAATAAATTACAATGAGTATGAAGAAAACATATTTATCCTACAGATTAAGTGTATGATGTGGGATTTGTACAGGCTGAAGTATGGCTTGTCAAAATCTGGTCTCAGTACAACAAGGTTTTTCAAAAGTTATTTAAAAAAATAGATTTCACGCGTGGTGGAACGGAGTACAAATACTAAAGTTTTAGATTCATCGCTTAATCAATCCATCGTTTACAAGTCGCCCAGAATAATGCTGCCAGACTTGTTGCCAGAACGCGAAAACGCACAAGCATTGCCCCGATTTTGAGGTCTCTATATTGGCTGCCTGTTCAATCAAGAATTCATTTCAAGATCGCCTGTATGGTGTATATAAGTGTTTGAATGACCATGCTCACATTTTAGGTATCTAATTGAGGCAACGACTCCATCCAGGAATTTGTGTTAGTCATTCGCAACACAACAAGTGAATACCACCTCAAAAACAAAATTTTCCGAAAGGTCTTTCTCAAAATCTGCCCCAACAATTTGAAATTCTTTATCAGCTGGAACAAGTAACTCAAAATCTTTGTTGGCTTTCAAAATTAATCTTAGAACGGAACGTTTCAGAAAAAAAGATTTACTTCGACTGTATGAAACATCATAATGCACTTGTTGGAACTTGAGAGAGATTTATACATTGTGAAGAGCTACTGAGCACCTCTGAGTGGATAGTTTTCAGCGCTATACAAATGGATGATTTGATTTGATTTGATAAAAATGCTGTTAGTTTCATTCGCAACATGCAAGCATATAGTGACAGTCAAATAAAGCTTTAACAAGTCGGTTGATTTTGTCACGTTTGTAATCTTGGGTGACCTAATTTTACAATTTTATCTTGAATACATTAATAGAGGTTGGTTACCCGATGTCACGACTTTCATGTCAAGGTGTGCATTTCATTAAATAGTTGTAGGCAATAACAAAGTTAACAGCACGATTTCGTCCCATCTAAAAGTAAAGCAAGGGTAAATGGCATTCATTATGTTGCGATCGTGCCCCTGGTGTAATCATAGTTATGGCGCATTACAAGCAGGTTTTACTCACCTGACCAACAGTGACACACACACACCTTTGAACGAGACTTGCAGCCTGTTTGGCGTGTATACATGCTTGGAATCAAGAAAACGGCGTCTTTGTGACAGGGTACATTTGAGACGAAGGGAGGTATGTGAACTAATGATTCTTGCTTAGCTAGGGACACAACACCAATGCCTTTTGGTTATAATCGAGATCGTGGGTACGACCACCAACTAAATCATACACATGGTGAACGTTGCTTGACTCAATTTGTTACAGGTGGTCACACTACTTAAGCCACGAACGCAAAAACATCCATTTTAAAATGTAACAAAAATCCCGTTGGCCGATTCAAGTTCTAACATTATCAAAAAGGTTCCTTTCAAATAGATCTGTTGCTTTAACATCAAAACACAACCTTAAAGGATGTCGAAGCGCCACATTTCCTGGACACATCCCCTCTTCATTATCTGTCTGATCTTCATCATCACCGCCTTATAAGCCTACTAAACACCTGGATACAATCTTTCCACCTATATGATACGGCTTTAGGGATCTGTATTATTGAGGTGGAGAAAAAAAATCCACCCTAATAATACTTGCCAATGTTTAATTTGTTATTAAGTTACATAGGAGTCTCTAAATACTCCATACTGGATACAATTTTCCCACCTTTTCAAAGACAATCTCGAAATCCTGTCTAGATCTAGATCTAGAGTAGATCTATAGAACTTAGAAGGGAGAATCAATGCAACATGATGTAGTTGGGTGATTTAAAAAAATAGATATGCATGTAGTGTAGTTCTATAAATTGTGCACCTTACAGTGCAATATTTAATTCATTATTTATTTAGTTACACATGTAAGCCCTACTAACTACACAGTGGCTACAATCTTTCCACCTACATAATACAGCGATGAGGGGTCTATTATTTAGGTGGAGAAAAATCTTGCCACCTAAATAATACAGACCCCTTTAGGCGGAATCCGCCCAAATAATACTTGTCCAAGAAAAAAGTATCTTTCCAACTAGACAGTGGAGTAGATGTAAATACACTGAATAGAAAGTTTGTATTCACACAACAGATAAAGCCAACAAGGAAGCTGATTATGTGGAACGGTGCAAAACTCGAGCCCATAGGTGAAGCAGCACTAGCAACAACCAACCCCAAAACTATGAAAGCAGTGGATATCACATATCAAATTGTTGGTGATGAATTTGTCAACTTGATGGGACTGAAATCAATACAGGACATGGATCTAATTTAAATAAAGAAGGAAAACTTCATCACCAAAATCACTACTTCAGAATCCACAATCGGTGATTTGGGAACAGCCAAGCTTCAAACCCGTGAAGACATATCACCCAGAGACTTACCATGTAGGGAGATTCCACTTTCCCTGAAATCTAAAGTGAAAAAGCAGCTGGAAGCCTTGACAGCGAGAGGCATAATTAAACCTGTCTCAAAACCTACCGAATCAGTTAAGTCAAATGGCTGTCGTCGAAAAGAAGAATGGTTCCATTAGGATTTGTATTGATCCACAACTCAACAAAGCCTTAATGCGGGAATACTACCATCATATGCCTACTCTCGATGATATCTTACCGGCACTGCGAAATGCAAAACTATTCAGCAAACTGGACGTAAAAGAAGCCTTCTGCCATGTGCGCTTGGATGATACTTCACCTGATCTGACAACTATGATCAAACACTTTGGTAGCTTCAAATGGAAGCGACTACATTTTGGTCTGTCAGTCAGCAGCGAAATTTTCCAGCGTCGATTGAACGAAGCCCTGAAAGGATGTCAGGATGCATAAACGTCGCAGATGACATCATCATCTTTGGAACAACAGAATCAGAACTCGATCAAAACATGCGCAGTCTGAAAAAGCGCTGCATGGATAAGAACATCTAACTGATCGACGAGAAAGCGCGACTAAAACTGAAGCGAATCAATTTTTTGGGACATGTCATCGATGAAAAGGGAATTCGACCCGACCCAGAAAAGGTCAATGCCATCACAAATATGCCTGAACCAATAGATGTACCAGGTATTCGACAATTCTGTAGACTTGTGCAATATCTGTCACGATTCATTCCGAATCTATCACAGATCATCGATCCGCTTCATGCTCTCACTCACAAGAATGCCACTTTTGAATGGACGCCTACATGTCAGCAATCATTTGATGAAGCAAAACAGTAAGTCATCAATGCCACGTCACTGACATTCTTTGATCAAAATAAACCACTACGTCTACAAGTTGACAGTAGCAGAGAAGGTTTAGGAGCCGTCCTACTTCAGGATGAAGGACCAATTGAGTTTGCATCTAGATCTTTGATGCCAACACAAAGGAAATGGGTCAAAATCGAAAAAAAAACCCTTAGCTGTCGTATTTAGTCTCGAGCGATTTCACCAATACACATATGGGCGACAAGTGTTAATCGAAAACGATCATAAACCATTAGAGAACATTCTAACAAAACCACTAAGTCAAGCACCCAGGCGAATCAAAAACCTTGTCATGCACACGCACAAATACGATATCAAAATCATGTTCACTCCAGGAACAGAATTTAAACTCGCAGACACACTGAGTCGTGCTTACCTGAATGGCAGTCAGGAAATTGAAGAAAATTTCATCAACACTAAAAGAATCAGAGATGAGTTACTTGAAGAAGTGAAAACGGAGACTGAAAAGGATGAATCGTTTCAAGTATTGAAGACATACATCCTCAATCGCTGGCCAGACAACAAAAACAGTATGCCACAAGAATTAAAGCCATATTTTTACATGCAAGACTGCATCACACGATCATATGGATTGTTGATGAAGGGAGAACGAGTAATCATTCCTACAAAGATGAGACATGACATAAAATCTCGAATTCACAGTGCACATCTTGGACATGATGCAATGGTCCGAAGAGCTTGAGACACTGTATACTGGCCTGGAATAAATGTCGAATTCAAACAAATGGTCGATTCTTGTGATGCTTGTCAGAAATAAAAGCCACAAAATCACCAAGAACCACTTAAACAACACGACGAAGGTAACACACGACGGGAAAAGTCTGAATCGATTTCATGGAATTCTCAGATAGACACTACATGATTTATGTGGACTATTTTTCACACTTCATTGATGTGGAACCCATGACATATACAACTACGTCTCATGTGATATTGAAATTGAGACAACAATTTGCCAGATACGGCACACCAAAAGTCATCGTTTCAGATTGCGGACCACAATTTACTTCTGAACAATTTGGTGATTTCATGAAATCCTGGCACATAATCCACAAAACTTCATCACCAGGACACCATCAAGGCAATGGCAAAGCAGAGGCAGCTGTTAAAACAATCAAGCGCCTGATGAAAAAGTCTTTACACGCTAAATCAGACCCATACCAAGGTCTTCTAGAAATCAGAAATACTCGACAAGATATTGGCGTGAACCCAGCAAAAATTGTTTTCGGACACAACACCAGATCATTCTTGCCAACACCTGCCTTTGTGCAGAACCAACGAAAACCACCACACAACATCACACAAACACGTGAAAGATGCCAAAAAGCCATCAAGAAGCATTATGACAAAAATGCCAAACTCTTACCCCAGATCAACAAAGGACAAAACGTATACTTTAGAAGCGAAGGACACAAATTTTGGAGAAAAGAAGAGATCATTTCAGAAAACAACAACGATAGATCATACATAATTTCTGGTGAAAATGGAGGAGAATATCGACGTAATCAACAATATATCAATATCGACAATCACCATGACGACGCAGATGTCAATGAGAACATTCCGAAAAGTCACATGACGTGACTACAACGACTACACCGCAAAACATTTGTGAAGAGCTCATGCGCTATAACGACGTCATGACTGCGTCCTCGGACAAACATGTGGACACCCCAATACACAATAACTAGAAGTGGTCGTATTAGTATTAGTAAACCCCCATACAAACTCATTCTATAGGTAGGCATGGCCATTCGTTAATAAAGTCAATGAAATTTGTGACTGCGACCACTCGAACACTACACACTCATCAGGGACCACACTAGACACTAAAGTAAGCTCTAAAGAAAAACAACAAAAAATTGTCCTCTTTTTCTCACTTCACTATTCCTAGGTAGAGACTGGATACACAATTCCAAGGTGCAAAATGAGCATTTATACCCTCAAGGACATTGATAGAAATAACGAACTTATATTACTACTAGACACAACAATTCTGCTACTGGACAAAATGTTTAAAAGTCCAATAACTGCATTCAATTTTATATATTAATATTACGTTTCTTTACTTTTATGAATGTTTTAATAATTTAATGTTGACGTAATACTGCATTTCATCCATTTCGATAAATTAATTTCATACTAATTTGTCAATCGTTTATAGCCTTGTTAAGCGCTCTTCCTTTTTTGTTTTGGTGAAATTATATCTTCTATAAAAAGAAAAGGAAAGAAAGGATGTTGATGTATAGCATAATTACATAATAATAATATGACGATTGCATAATCATACGTAGACGAAGACTCTTGTGAGACCAGACAGCCAATGAGAATAAATTTTTAAAAAGGCTCTCTCCCGCCATCATGAAACCTTGAAACACACATTCTTTCATTGCTCTTCTCATAACTGTCGACTGTTTGTAATATATCCAATACGCCTATTAAACGGCCCTATCAACCATGATGATGTCCACTTCCATAGTGCTTGATCGAATTACCTGATGATCCAATCCGACACAGACAAAATGTTGGGTTCAAATCGCAGTTGAAATCATTAAATATAATTTGCATGGGTCGACTTTGGGTTCAGTCTGGTGTCACCTCGAAGAGACTCGGTGCAAAATTATTTTAGCATAGATTTTTAACTTGATTTGAACCCAACATTTTGTCGCTGCCGGGTCCAATTGTGATCGAAGCCTAGGCGTTCTCAATAAAAGTAATGCTTTTGTAGACAATTCAGTATAAATAACACAGCCATTTGACCATGCCATAGTGCTTCTGTGTGGATAATTATGGACAAATGAACGGAAACAAAAGGCCAGAGAACTCTGATTACGCACTCAGGTGACCGAAGTTAATCTCCGATTTATATGATATCTTACAGAGTTGTAATGGGCGTAGATGTAAGACACATGGCTTATCTTGGATCTAGATGCCAGATCTAGATCTATGAGAAGCCGGGTAAAGCTGTAGACTGTACAGCAAGTAATATTTTGTTTTTAAATGGTCACAGGCACCATTGTGTTATGTACCACTGATAAATGATCTTACCCAGGTTACACAAAACATCTGGGTCTAGATCTAAAATCTAGATCATCATGACTATAGAGTTAGAATCTACCTATCTCTATTATTAAAAGTACTTAAGATCTAGATCTAGATTCTAGATTATCTGACTAAACTTATCGGACCAGTCAAAATCCAGGCCATGTTACTATGTAAGCCCTGTGATAGTAGTTTATATTAATATCTACATTAAGATCTAGATCTAGTAACTTGACCTTTCGGGCAGGTCTAGAATCCAGGCTAGGCTTTAATGTACGCTGTTATAAACACACCAAAAAAAAACAACAAAAAAAAACAAAGCAGGCTGTAATGACCAACCCGGCAGATCTAGATCTAGATAACAGATGTGCCTTAAGTCACTTTAGGACATTAAAAGATATTTTTATTTGCCTTAATCTTAAACGGCACCAGTCATAACAACACTGCCTCCGACTTTCGAAAAATAGTCTAATCAAAAACTTAGGACCAATCTAGTCACCAGTCATCCATCGGCTCCATTTGGCAACGATGTTTGCGGCTACACTAGGCTAGACGTCCTGCACAAATTCTCTCCAGGTTTTGGTACTTGCATACAATCTGGGTCCCGTTTGTTTATGCTTGGCGGCCATGATGGAGACACATGAAAGTGGTTGCCATGTTGGCG
>JAOYNN010251189.1:0-10432 GCA_025770095.1 Goniobranchus kuniei
ACATGCATTTTCAGGAAACACATTTTGTTCTTGATTTTCCTTTTTTTATTAGATCCTCTGTCATATTGCTTTCCAGATTTGGCTCCCGGTATGGATGGCAACTTGCTCACAACTGCTGCAGGAGTTCACTGTAAAGGAAACCATCTTACTGTTCCTGGTAGGTCTACTTGTTTTGCTACAAAAGCTGTCTCTGTCTAATAATAATAGGGGAGGCACTATTCGCAAACGTTTGTGAATAGTGGCTCAGGCTTATTCGCAAATGTTTTTCAAATAGGTACCCAAAACTGATTTTTCAAATTGTTTAGATAGAAAAATGAAGCAGTCAGTTGGGTAGAGCTCATTTCCTGTGAAAAAGCATTTCTGATAGATGGAAAGTTATAAAGGCATGTTACAAATCTCTTTTTTCACATTTTCTATCATTTCAATGTGATTTTTCTGATGGGGATCCCAAATAATGTAGCCATATTCCAGTATGGGACGGACAAAAGTGCTTTGTAGCAGTAGGTTTAGGTGGGGATGAGGCAGCTATGAAGGTTATGCCTTACAAATGTGCTCAGGAAAAAGTTTGATGGTGTTTTGACGATACTTTTTGTTCTCTAGACCATTGACAGGGCGTCATGGGTTTATGTGGCTGCTGTATTTATAAATAGATGCAGAAATAACCAGAAATACTCTCACTTTGCCCACTGATTGGAAGTATTTTAGGAAAAAGAGCATCTTCACAAGCTTGGTGTATGCAATTTTGCAAATTTTGTTTCCAGGGTGAAATCTGGGTTGCTGATTTGATTGTTTAATCACATAAACCTCTAAGGGACACAACTCTTATGACAGGTAAATAGTGCTTTCGTTCATGGACTTTTGACTATACTACTGAACAGCTTTTTCCCTCTTGCATTGATTTCTTCTCCTGCTCCATATCCTTTCTTACATTATTTCCTCAAGTCTTTTTCTTTGGTTGGTGCATCCCCATCTAAGAGTTGCCATTACGGTGTAGGCTTATGTAATATTTTGACAGGCATTGCACCAGATGCCCTTCCTGGGTCAATTAAGTATTGTGCTATGGAGTAATAATAACAGAGAAGGATTTGTTTCCTATTCTGACACATAGGTTAAGAAAGTAATTTAGAAAGTATCATCCTGCAGCCCACAGTTCTATTAATTCTACTAGATACACTGTAGTGTGTAAGTAAAGTTTTCAAAATGTTGAACTATTTTCAATATAACATTTTTATTTTTCAACGAATGTGTTTGGAACCTTTCATAGAGTATTGCATTACTGAGTTCTTTGGCAGGTCTTAACTCCAGCTTGATCCAACAATATCTTCTCTATGGTTGGTAGGCAAACATGTTGTCAAACTTGCAATGCCATTTTCTCAAACCGCAAATTTTCTACATCCTCTCATAGAAATGCCAGAAATGGCCATAATTTTCTTCTTTTTTTAAAACGTAATTTATGTTTCTTTATCATCTTCATACACTATATTTTCCATGTGCACACAACTCAGTTTCTATAATTTCCTTCTTTAGGTCCCTTCTGAGATGGAGGGTCACATTTGGATCATCTGAGGTACAGACATCAAGGTGATGGATTTGATGAGTTGTAAGTTTTCTGAATGTGTTATGCTCATTAGAATGTATTTGAAAGCAGTTTTGAATGTGTCCTTATTTGCATACCAATTGTTTGTTTTATTCCTTCAACATTCCAGTAGCTAAGATTTCGCGGTGTTATCATGATCTTCTATATAGACTATGGGGAATGGTAGAAAAATATAAATAGAGGACATTTTCGAAAATGATGACACTGAGTACGTCTTCGTAGTTATGATCGAAAGATCCCACCAAAAAGTTATGTTCGAAAACATGATTTGTAGACGTCGGTGGTTAAGTGGTGATCACATCTTGGCACTAGTTGAGAGTCAAGAGGCATTTACCATGGTCGGTGCAAGTGGGCATGACTGCATTGGTTCGAGCCTTGCTAGTGTGCGGTCATCAGCGTTGTGTCCTTGGGTAAGGCACTTCGCTTACCTCACTCGACTTAGGTGTGAATGAGTACCTGGCTGTTATGACAGCGCTGTATTGGTCCAAAATAATTTATTCGTGCCCTATTAGGCTGCAAGTGTTGTCCTAAAATGATCTGTGTTGCTGTGATCAGTGGAGTAAAATGTCATTGTAAAGCACTGTGAGCATGGTTACACTGTGGAAAGTGCGCTATTATTAGGTCTTGCTGGAAAGCGAAAGTCTTGTTGACATTTATGAGATTTAAATCTACTTGTCACATTTCTATAAAACGAGGGTTGTCAGGGCATCATGTGATGTAGGTAAGCATGACAATTAATTAGGAGATGCAAATTTGTAGCTGCTGTTACAAGTGCTAGAGGTTTTGTCTAAATTCTTTAAATTCTTAAGCTAAAATATTATAATTATACTTAATATTGGGCTAAATCATTGGATGTTGTTGGTTCAGGGAAATGTTTGGGGGGAACGCCTTATGCTGTGTAAGTGACATGTGGAAGCTTAAGACCCTCTTTAGACACTTGAGAATAGCTCGGGCAAATTGAAGAACCTTAGACAATTAAATTCCTTTATTTTATTTATTTAGTTTATTGATTTTTTTAACTATTCCTTGGTTGAGCCATCCAGCTTACTTCAATTGTCACTTTAATTCTCTCCTATACTGTTACCCATATTTGGTGAAATAATCATTAATTTTCCCTTTGTTTGTTTGTTTGTTTTGTTTTTGTTTTTTTTCCGTTACAGTCATACTGACAACAAATCGTTGTTTTCAACCTTTTTGACAGCCTGATCTCCATGACTAAATTTTTCTTTTATTTATTTTTGTTTTATTTTACAATTGTCAGAATTGTAATCATGTGTCTCATTATTTCATTATTCTCGGGTAACTCTCCAGGAGCAATGAACACTGCTTGTGTGGTAGTGGATGTGTTAGCCTTTGAAGGGTAGTATGTTAGCTACATCATTACGACACAAACAATGGCGTTCTGAAAACGACCTGTCAGCTACTTTCTTTTGTTTCTCTTTAACAGCAGTGATGGGTTCAGGCTTTTGGTTTATGGCTGGTTTGTCAATGATAAGAAAGGAGGAGGACAAACTTTGATTTTTTTCTGGTTTAGTGGATCTTTTCAGCTTGTCCATGTAGATAAATGCAGTTTCCATAATGTCTATTTAGGTCCCTTGAAAGATTAGCTCATATCGTTCCTTTCTTTTTTAAAGCCAAATCTTATATTTGCATCATTTTTGGTGGATATTTCGTTTGTCAGCCAGGCATACATAATTACAGTGCTTTGAGCCTCGTGTCTTGAATCATCATTCTTATCATAGTCACTTGAATGCACCTTCACGTGAAATAGTCATCCATTTGTTAAATAATACCACATAACCAGCAAAGAGATCTTTGTTTCATCATTCACTGAGCTGCTGTGAGTGGGTGATTGAAGAAAATCAAATTGTCATACAGAAATTTATATTCTTGATTTTACATTGAATGTGTAATGCTTATGGTGAGATTTGGAGGCATTACTGAGTGATAAAGGAAGACGAAAAATTTTGTCTCTCTACCTAATGACATCATTTGCGTGATGTGTCTCTAAGCCATAAAAACTGAATTTTTTAAAATCTGTGAAAGATTTAACTGAAACAAAATAGTACAATGAGTGCAGATAAAGATATGCACTTCTTGGATGAATATTTCACTTGCATTTGATGGGCTCAATAGCTAAACTGTGTACCAATCAAATGATAAGGTTCAGGTCTTCTGCGTCAAAAGGTTTTATGTGGAATGCTTTTTTTTCTTTTCTCAAATTATTGGTTCACTTTTGTACTTTCTATGAATTTCAGTTCTTAACAATGAAGAAGAGGAAATGCCAGATCCTTACAATGACTTTTTGTTTGCCTTGAGAGCAAGAGGATGGGTGATCACGTGGAAGGAACAGGTAAATTATACTAAAACCATGATTGCAAGGATTAAATTAAAAGAATAAAAAATTGAGTCTTGGTTTTTAATCATTGTGGTGAAATAGTTAATCAACTACATGAAATCGAAGGTAGCTGAAGTCTATATGAAAGCCTCCCAATTTTCTTACTAAACCGAAGAGATGAGACCATTTTGTGGCAATGAATCATTTTATAGTAGGCCATGGCTAGAAGCTTTGCCAAATTGTGCATCTGATAGTGGCAAATACATACTGTTGGAATGTACCCAATTCAACATTCAAAGAATGATGCTCTACAATAAAAAAAAGTCTGCTTGAGAGGTAGATATCACTAAGTATTTATAGTTAGATAGTCAAAAGGTAATGCAAGTACCTTTCTCCTGACCAAGCTTATTCATAAAAATGACATCGAATTTGGCACAATGATGCCTCAACTAGCGCCTACTTTAATTTTTGCTGCTGTGACGTACTTTCAAAATTGAAAGCCGTCCTAAAAACAAAAAAAAGAAGTTATTGATTTTTCCTTTTGGATGGCAAAAGCCTGAATAACATTCATAAAAGCTTTTGAAATGTGTATCAAGATCATGCCTTACACCAGCAATGTATACAGATGTTGTAGATGTATCAAAACATGTGATGAAGACAGTGAAGAGCTATTCCAAATGTGTTGGATAGGGTCGTTTTGGATGTCCATCAGTTAGTGTCAACACCCCCAATAAACCGAAAGCAGATTAACTGATGAGGAAAAACGGGCAGATTTCAATGGGTAATCTTGGATCAGAGTTGGATGTAAGCCAAGGAAGTGCACATTGCCTTATTGATTCACTTGGATACTCAAAGGTTTGTGATCAAAAGATGAAAAGAGTGAATTGTCTTACTAGTCTTCTGCAATTTTTGACAGAGATGAATTATGTCTTATGCGAATCATTTTTGGGCAATGAAACATGGATTCCTCATTATGAACCAGATTTAAGCTGCAGCCAATGGAATTGACGACATTCATCATCTTTAACCCTTTGACCCCAACCAGGCGGGATTTCCCGATACTATTACCCTACAGACCGTTAGACAGCGAATAAACTTACTACCAACCCAACAGTCCCGCCCAACGTTTAGATGACCTTTATAGTGAACTCTAACCTCCTAAAGTTTACTTGGGATAGGGTACGGTATGATTTCCTCTGTTTCAACTGGCCTAGTTCCAGTTTCTCTTTATTTTCAAGATGAAGCGATCAAGCGAAGTTGAACCTTCCACATCGAGATCTAAAAGGCCTCATGTTTCGTTCACAGGCGATGAGGTTAGGAATCTAATCATATGTCATGTGGCAGGACAGGAATCCAGTATTTTTCACATCAAACTTTCATGATAGTTGTCTTTGATATGCCTGAAAGAAGAAGTAAAGATGGCACTTTGAAAAACCATTGACATTCCAAGTCTTGTCTAGGAATACAATGCATTTATGGGTGGGACTGACAAAAATGATCATTACCGATGGCGGCAGCGCTTGTTTGTGAAGATGATTATGTGGGCATATATGCATTTGTCATCAAAAAGTCATTCCTCCCAGGCAACAGCCCAGTAAGACAAAAAACTCAATAAATTCAATGAAACAATCTCTTTATCAGTAGGTAATGACACACGTGTTGCAAATCTTTAAAAAAGGAGCACCCTTGACATGCCACTTTGCCCTCAAAATATCGGTTTGCACCAACCAATATTCCCTGATGGTGCTTCCACAAACAATGTTGTGTTTTTTTGTGTGAAAAGAAATACAATTATATGAAATTACATCCTGGAATTATCTACAAAGACTGCCCCTTCAAAAGAGTGAAAAAACTTCATTCAACTGCTGGGCAGACTGGCATGGCAAGGTCCAGTTTTGGAGATAAAATGTAATAAACGGTATTAGTTTTATTTTTGTCTTCTATTTGATGATCTTGTTCTCCATTGTCATGTTCACTCTCTGTATCATTCTTATAATGTAAAAAGGTCACAATTAGGTCTGCTTAGGCTTGGAAGCTCAGGGAAAGGGGTTTTTAAGTGCTGGGAGAGCAGGGCTCAAAGGGCTAAGGCCGAAGAAATGTTGACCTAAAAAATCAGGCAGAAAAATCGTAGCGGCCTTATTATGGGACATTCATGGTGTAATTCTCACTGATATCTTTTACCTTGAGGAATGTCTTTATATTTTTGATGTTTATGTTTGTTCCTTTGTTCTGGTGCTATCACAGAGACTGAGGTTGGCTTGAAATGGTCCTCAATTCCTTTTCTGTCCATGGCAATGGTGTTGCATTCTGCTGTAATAAGTCCTGCCAGCTCTTGACATCATTTATCCATGATCTCATTGGTGTACCTCTTGGTCTTTTCCTTTCCATCATTCCTTCACGGAGAAGTTTTGGTATGGATTCATGTCGTTTAGTATGGCTGAGGAATTTTCTTGACTTTTTACGCCCCAACAGTTCTGATGTTACTCTGATCTCATTACATACTTCTTAACGACTGTGCCTGTTCCAACTGTTTATGTTAGGAATAACTTAAAAGTTCTGAAGTTTATCTGAGGAATGAATTATTAATTCAAGTTTAAGGCCCAACATGGAAATGGATCAAGTGATTGTCCACTATGATAATGTGCACCCTCACACTGGGTGTTGGTGGGTAAATGGTGATCACGCGTCAGCACGAGTCAAGAGTCAAGAGGCATTCACCATGGTCAATACAAGCGTGCGTGACCGCATGGGTTTGAACCTTGCTAGTGAGCGGTCAGGCTCATAACCGCAACTCATCAGCATTGTGTCCTTGGTTAAGGCACTTTAATTCGCTTACCTCACTCGACTCAGGTGTGAATGAGTACCTGGCCGTTAAGATAGCGCTGTCTCTGTCTGAAAAAATGTATTCACGCCTAACAAGCTGCAAATCTTGTTCTAAATGTTTTATGTTCCTGTTGGTCAGGAGAGTAAAATGTCATTGTAAAGCACCATGAGCATGGCTACGCTGTGGAAAATGCCCCATATAAATGCCACCTTTTGCTTTACACCAGTGTTCACACAACGGAGATAATCGATTCTTTTTGGGTACATTGCTTTGCCACACCCACCGCATTCTCCTGATGGCATCACCTTTATGATCCCTTGAAAATGGCATTGAAACATTTTGAAGATAACAAAAACGTCAATACTGATGTTAAAAATGGTTAAAGCTGCATGGCCTTACTAAAAGGTAGACAGCAATAGTAGAGCTAAAAGGAGACTTTATTGAGGAGTAGAAACTTGTTCCTGAGATCCTTAGCTGTAGTTTGAGGTGTGAAACATGTCATTATGTCAAATCTTGTTTGGGTTACACATCCACTTGGATTTCTTTTTGACTGCTCTTTGTATCTAAGGCTCCTAGCTTTTGAAAGCCAAAAACTTTTACAACTCTCTTAAGAAAGCTTCATTTTATTTGTTTGTTTTTGGTTTTGTTTGTTTTTTTAAATACTTTTTAGCTATTTGTAAAATAATTCTGAACGATCTGTTACAAACATGAAAATAATTGAAGAACTCGAGGGAAAAACAGATGTTGGGTTTTAGTCATTTTGAGAAAACTGGAAAACAAAGTTTGCAAACTTATAAGTCATACTGCATTGAAAAATCCATGTTTATGTTTACATCACTTTGAAGTATGTTCACTTCTGTTAACCTTCAGTAAATTTTACATTTTTCAAATGACGGACAAGAGAGCAGTGATTAACTAGAAGAAGAAAGTACGAAATTGACATCTCTGGTTTGTTTTCACGAAATCAGTTTGGAGAGGCATAAATTTGTCCTAAATGATTGAAAAACTGACAAGTTTTGATGCTTTTGTAAAGTGCTGCTTGTCCCCTGTCATAATTATAATCTTAGTTTACCTTTTACAAGTCTTTTGCAGACTACCTTTGCATTGCCAGTCAATTTACTCAAGAGCTGTATAGCGATATCTTGCATTATTTCTTTGTTTCCTTTGGTTTTAACTTTTCCGATTGTCTTGGAGAGCAAACAGAAGCAAAATATCAGAAAGAATGAATATTTATCATAAATTATGCACATTTAGTAGCCAGGTACTCATTTACACATAAAAAGTTTACAGCAATCAATGCAAGTGGAAATTTGTTTAAAATTTATGTTGTGAAATTGAAGTTCTGGCTTCATAAGCTTCAAAAGTACAAGAACATTGATTGACATATAGAATTGACAGAAATCAATCTTAATTCTCAGACATTTAATCAATTAATGTTATAATCCTTCTTCATTAAACACAAAAATGACTTAACTTTCAAAGTTTAAGCTATTGTTTCCTCTCCTCTGGGTTTTTCTTTCTTTACTTTTTATCTCAACTGTGATTAGAGAGCACAACATGCTGTTTTCCTGGTCTGTAATGGAAGGACATTGATATTGTTGACAAAGTCTCTTCTCTCCTCCTAGAAAAATCTTTGTCACTTTTTCTGGTGTTTCTGTCAATTCAGGGTGGAGCTCAACGTTGGCCATTTTGACATAAACAAACGTGAATATCGTGACAGAAATCGTACTCTTGATTGGTTTAGGGGAAGGAATCAAGAAAATAATACTGACATCACAGATTTTACCCTTATGCACTTTTGACATCTCAGGTTTTTCCCTTGGGGGGTGATTTTTTTTTTTTTAACGGCCGAGGAAACTGATTATGCAGGTTCTTTCATATGTAAACTTACTGAGAAGCTAGAGAACCATTAAAGCTATCGCCATTTGTAGTATGCCCTAAATAAAAAAACAACTGACATCTCTTGTTTTTCCCTTGTGCTCTTCAATTGCAGCTCATTAGTTTCACAAATTTTCTGTAACTGCTTTGGAAAAATAGCCCCCATTACAGAGTGACAGAAATATGGTTAAAATTATTAAATTATTATCAGGGTTCCTGGGGATTGGGGAATGGGGAAATGGTGGGAATCTATCCAAATGGAGGGAAAAGGTGGGAATCTATCCAAATGGAGGGAAAAGGTGGGAATCTATCCAAATGGAGGGAAAAGGTAGGAATCTATCCAAATGAAGGGAAAAGGTGGGAATCTATCCAAATGGAGGGAAAAGGTGGGAATCTGTCCAAATGGAAAGGGGATAGGGGGGCTCTCCAGATCTTTTCATTTCGTTAGATTTGAAATAATGCAGCTTTTTCCTTCTCTTATTTCTTAATGATTAGTATATCATGAATATCAATACATTTTAGGAATTTATGCTTACTTTTCCACAGATCTATTTGGGATTATATTAAAAATGTGTATACCAATGCAGAGTGCTTTATTTCTCCTTTGTAAGCTCTATAATCCCTAACCATCCTTTGTTTTAAACAGACTGACAGTCTCAGGCATATGGTCAGGAGGCATGACATATGCCTACTTCAGGGAAGATGACACGCTACAACTTTGATCCATGGAGTGTGTTGGTATGGATGAGTGAGTCAGGGTGTTAGAGATTGTAAGTGCAAGTGAGTGTGAGTGAGGGTATTAGTATTAGCGATTATGTGTATTTGAGTGAGTCAGTGAGGGTATTAGAGGTTGGGTGTGTATGAGTGAGTGAGTTAGGATAGAAGAGAGTGTGTGTGTATGAATGAATGAGTGAGTGAGTTAAGGCATTAGAGTTTGAGTTAACAAGACAAAAATGCACCTGAAGAAATCACCATGGGACAAACGTCTGCAATGCAAGGCATATTTATTGTTATATTGTTTTATGTACAGGGATGCCCTTTTTTTAGCCAGAAATTCATTTTTTCCAAAATGTTCTGGCTTTGGACATTTTTTGGATCGAATCGCTATTTAGCCTGATAAGCATCAGAAATGTAAGGGATTGCTTATCTCGTAATTGAACCCTATTTCCTCCTTCTGGTCACTTTGTTTGCTTAATCAGACTTGACTCAATTTTCACTGTTCTTGCCTTCTTTTGTTACTGGTACAAGATTTGACTGCTTAAAAATACATATGGATTGTCTAGATTTATAGTGTAAAATACGTCAAGATTTCTAAGTTTGTGGTGATTTCCAAAATTTTGTTCATTCTTTTTAACAAGTAGATTATAGATTCTGATTTAGCCTAGATCTACATTTAGTTTTTAGGATTTTCGGACTATTGTGAGCATCGATCTCATGGTTCAACAATGAAGTACCTGGAGGAAGATTTTGTGCAGCGGGATGATGGTAGCCTGAAAGTTATCGGTAAGGAATAAAGAATAAATCCAGAAGGGAGAAATAATGATGGTGGTTACTTTTCTTTTTCCGAAATATTAAAGACTGTGATAAAGTTGTTTTTTTTCTTCCTGTCCAAAGGCCATCCCTGTATGTATATTATGAGTAAATGGTGGACATAGAGTGCGGAGGCGTGTTACTGGTGATTTTTTAGTTGTCACTGAAAAAGATACTGAAATGTTACTAAATTTTAACTTTTGAGGTAGGCTGGTCTTTCATTAGTAGAAATCAAGAGCCTTCTGATAATCTTAATGCCATGTGT
>JAOYNN010251300.1:0-10431 GCA_025770095.1 Goniobranchus kuniei
TTCTTCTTCTTCTTCTTCTTCTTCTTCTTATTATTATTATTATTATTATTATTATTATTATTATTATTATTATTACATCTAGAATCTAGGTTCTGTAGATCTATATCTATATCTAGATGCATAAGTGTTGATGATATTGATCTACTTAAAAAGCTTATTCAGCACTATCTAGCTTGTAAATGTAAGATCAGGATTTAGACTGCCCTTAGAATGCAAGTATCTATTCTAAAATGAATTAAAAGATTGCATTTATATAGCGCTTTCCACCATTCCACGAACAGTCTCAAATCGCTTAACAATACTTTATCCCCTAGCAGGCATACCCCCTGGGGAGTATACAGTAAAGTGAAACACATTTTGCGCAACCATACCAGCCTATTGCTAGGTACTCATTTAATACCTGAGTCGAATGAAGCAATCAGGGTAAGGAAGAAATCGAACCCGGGACCTCCGAGTTCCAAGCCGACGCCTTTACCATGGAGCCATCTATGACCCCTGGCACATTATTATGCTTCAAATTGTTTGTGGTTTGCAGTCTAATGTTTTAAAAAAAACTGGATGGGGGAAAGGGAGGGGGAGGGGAAGATGGAAGATTACAAGAGAAAATATACAGCGATGTGTAAATCCTTCAGATTGTTTCTGATTTCAGAATTTTTCCCATTCATAAAGTAAATACTTTCCTACATTTCTTTCATTATGATTTATTTATATATTTCTTTATTATATTACCGCCAGGCAATGTACCAGAATTCTGTTTCGTCTCGCATTTACATCCTTGAATATAAAGATTACTACATGTACGATGGAGAGAGTTGTATAAAATGAGTTCTAGTCCAAAATTAGGTACAAGTAAAGTAAACATGGCATTTATATAGTGCAAGTTCCATGGCATATCAATGCTCATAGCGCTTTACAGTGACATTTTAATCCCCTGACCAACAGCAACACAGAACATTTCGAACAAGACTTGCAGCCTATAAGGCGCGAATATGTTTTTTTCAGACAAGAAGTGACATTCATATTCTTGTCACTAATTTACTCCTCAGCAGAGATGGTAGGACTTTGAAACCTGGAAGGAGTGAGGAAAAAAATTGAATGGCAAATTCTCCCCCACAGACTCAAAGGTCATTGAGTGCATCTTTCTTTTTTTTTTTAAAAGACCTTCATTTCATTAATCAGTAACAAAATGGATGTGATTGTCCAGCTATGAAACATAGTAACAATGCATCTGTACACAACATGGGATGATGACACAACATTCCTTTAATCACAAAACTAAATGACAAAATCAAAAAGACTAACAAAACAAAACAAAAACTGTAGATACTGTTACTCGGACCTTTCAGACAACTGAATTCCATCACACAGATGGTGAAATATCACATCATTCAAGCGAATGTTTCATTTCTAATATTTTTAATGATGATAATGATCGCAATAACAATAATAATGATGATGACGATGATAAAAATTACACAAAAATAATATAATAGTAACAATACTGAAAGCACAAGAGAAATGGAAAAGAGAATTGATAGGCGCCTAAAATTTGCAAGAAAATTAATAAAATTGTGAATTTGGGATGATTTTCAAACTGCAGAATTAAACAATGTAAAATCAATTCAAAAATGTATGAAATAATAACTCCCTTCTCCTCTTCTCATACATCAAAACTAGCAAAAGAAGTGTGCGTCTTTTTAAGTCTTGAACTAAGAGGAATTCTAATTTTATTTTCTCTTTACCGTCAGCAGTAAGAATTTTTAATCAAATAATATGCATCTTAATCTTATGATGCTGTATAATTTTAAGACTACATTTTACCTCGTTGGTGTGCATGTACACCGTCATAATCATTCTATTCTTACATGTAATCAAACAGTACTTTATTTTACCACTGTATATTGATTTTTGATGAATCTATCAATTAACACCAGACTACCTCACCAAGCAATGAATTGGAATATTAATGGCAAAAGAAGCAGGGGGTGACCAAGGATCTCATGGAAGCAGACTGCCAAAAGACTCAAACGAATCGACAAGCTTATCGGATTGATGTCCCAGTACTGACAGCGGACAGATCGCAATGGTCATCCTTGATTGCCCCATGTCTCTCAAGACGTGGGAGCCCTTAAGTCTAAGCCTGAATTTTTTTAATCCACAAGGATCATTTCCATTTTTCATGGATGAATAAAGCTCTTTGAATGTGACTTTGAAATGAATCTAATAAAATTCTAAATCAAGTCTTAAAATTTACATACACAGCATGCCCAATCAAGAAACCAATAGTCTGTGACAAACTACTGTAACAGACTGTCTTTCATTTTTTTAACCAGTTCACATTTCTCTTATGCCTTTTCATCTTCCTCTGCTTATCGATTATTTTCAAACAAAAAAAGAATGAAAAGAAAAAAAAAGTAATTGTGTAGAGCATTTTCATTCATTTTTATCACCTACTTCAAGTCAATGCACTTAGGATACTGTTAACCCTCCATGCACAAACAGTATCCATGGAAACTAAAAAGCCAAAGAAAAATGCATACACAAGATCAATTATAAAGTATTGTAATGAATGTTGATATGATCAAAGCAAAATCAAAATCAATGCATCTTATAATGGTGATGATGAAAATCCGTCATGAAATGAAGTTTATGCTTAGTAAGTTGATATGATACAACAATCCCAACAACATCTCATCGCAATATGATTTAAACATTTTTTTAACATGTATGACCTTACATTTTGTGTAGGATAACAATTCTTTCAACAATATAATAATTACAACGACAAAAACAACAACATCGCATCAACTTGGTGAAAAATCATGGATATCAATGACACGATGACCATGAGAGAAGAGATCATCACGCTCACTACCCAGAAAATATTGTAAAATTTAAGATTACAAAAACTGAACTGTAAAGACGTGACATTTCGGGTTTCACCCTTCATCAGACAACATAAAGAGACCAGCAGACGAATTGATTACTTTTACATGAATCGGGAAAAAACTGACTGGATTCTTGAGAAAAAAAAAATCTAGATATTACAAAAAACAAACAAACAACAAAAACAAAACAAAAAGAGCTGAAAGCACAACAAATAACTATCTGTATTCTTGTGCTTTCATTTCTTTATTCTTTTTTTTAATCTAGATCTAGTGTTTTTCTTCCTCAACAATCTGGTTAATTTTTTTCCCCCGCCATTCACGTTAATATAATCGTTTCGTCTGCTTGTCTCTTTAATGTTGTCTGACAAAGGGTGCGATCCAAAATGTCACTTCTCCTGTCTTGTCTTTATAGTTGAGTAGTTTTAAACTTTTTACTTTACAATATTTCCTGTAATTCACTCAACGGTAGCAACCCACCATTTTCATGCTCACTACCAGTAACAGTAACAGTATCGATTTGTGAAACAGTAACAAATACTGGCACTTCATGGAGGAAACACAGGAAAGAGTAGACCCGGGCTTTGTGCAACACATTGGGCATCATAATTTTCATAGAAATAAATAGACACCAATCACTAACTCATGGGATAAGTAAGATGCATCAGCTTAAAATCATGAATAGTCTGCAAGCCTGTATGTACACTGTGTCAAATCGAGACCTGAAACACGCCCAGAACAAAAAAGCTCCAAACGAGAAGCCTTTGTGACCTCAAGATCAATGTCAGAAAACAGAAGCTTATGGCGGGATTTCACACGGAAATTGATGGAATCCGCTGAGGTATCCCAATCTGATGCGAAAGGAATTAAGTCAACAAGTCCATCTGAAAAAGCATAAGGTTTTTTAAAAAGCAAGAAAATACAGAAAAAAGAGAGAGAGAAAAAAAAACACACACACACATACACACACAAAAGCCAAACTGTGTGATGTTTTTACAAGCAAAAACATTTCTTTGAAACAAATACTTGACAGCATGTAAAAAAGAAATCTGGGAGGTTTTGAGACATTCCATGTCAATTTGAAATTCAAAATTACTCCTAGGGAAAAATTATTGACAGACATGATGAGGAATTTTCAGATGTTCGCAAAAAAGCCCAATAGCTTGTTGTTAGGAGGGAAAAGTTGACAACGCAAAAGAAGTGATAAAAAAGAAAAAAAAGAGAGAGAGAGAGAGAGAGAGAGAAACAAAAAGAAGACAAAATTTCCTATCCATACAATAGGAAACAGGTAACATATTTATTTATTTGGGGGTTTAAGGCTCAGTTCGACTGCAAAGATCATCTCAGCTCCCATGGGAAAAGCCAGACGAAAGACGAAAGACAAGTTTAAAGTAACAGAGCAGAAGTAGTAGAAAAGATTTTCAGAAGAAGAAAAGACATTGCCACAAGGGGAAGTAGACATTTAAAAAAATAAACATAAAATAACCTAAAGGATACAAGTAGCGATGATTTACAGACAAAAAAACACATCATCTCTCTAAAAAATATAACTAGCAATAAAATGTAACTAAAAAAACTACACGGAGATATGATTTACAGACAAAAGAAATTATCATCTCTCTATAAACAAAACACGACAAATTAACAATGGTCATCAAGCCCCAAACAGTGCATGCAACAACCATCCAGGAGTTTCTACCCCCCTTTGTGTACAAAAATACTCGGTACATCTAGATAACAAGTAACCCCAATAGTATGTTTGTCATGCAATGCACATGAATGGAGGATAGCCACTGAATAATGTCTACCTTCCTCCTCTTGCAAATCCATCCCCTCTGAGGACACAAAAAGAGAGCCTGACAGAAGACAACAGATAAGAGAAGAAGCTCTCAGAAAAATATGTTGTTGGTTCTGAACACCTTCAATAATCATAGGATAGATTATGCCGGTGGTCAGTGTATACAACTTTTTCCTGCTGCCCCTATGCCACTCTCGTAACACTTCTCAGTTACAGAGATAGCCACTTGGGCGTTAAACAGGTAACATGATTATCATTAACATACAAAGGTAAAAAGTGAACACAGCAACAGCACACAGATGCAGAATAAATGGGAGAAAATACATGAAAACAACAGCATTATCTGTTCAACATAAGCCACACATATTCAGTATACTTCTATTCAACTTATGCCACTTTTCAATGTATTCAATGTACAATCAAATAGGCCGCATCTATTCAACGTACATTTGTTCACCATGGGCCACATTTGTTAAACATTGCCACTATTAAATATCCATTTGTCTCACATACACCACATCTATTCAACATACTAGTGTGTAACGTATGCCACATCTATTCAACATAATTCTGTTTAACATATGCCACAACTATTCAACGTACATCTGCTGTTCAACATCTGCCACATCTATGCAACCTGTATCTATTCAACACCGGCCACATCTATTCAGCATGCATCTTATGGACATTTACCACATCTTATTAACATACATCTATTCAATGTACCTCTGTTCAGCATATGCCAGAACTATTCAATATTCAATGTACATCTGGTCAACATCTCCTACATCTTTCAAAGAGCATCGGTTCAAAGTATGCCACAACTATTCAACACATATCTGTTTAACATATTATCACAGACTAGAAAAATAACAGACGTGACAGTGAGAGCTAATGTTCGTAACAACAGTGGTAACAAAACTTTAAATCAAATCTCATCGGGGTAAACACAATCACGTGGCTATGTTGGTGAATGGAAATTATGAAGAATTTAGTGTAAGTGTAACTCTTGCACATGATAAGTTGTAATGTTCAACTTCCTTTATTCTTCTGTACTTTTACTTAGATGAAAAGTCATTGCTAAGCCAGCATCCGATTACAGAAAGTAGGCCTCGCTATCCCATCTGGTCATTTCTCGTCTGTGATATTGTTATGCCACATCTCTTCAGCATGCATCTTGTCTTCAAATTCAGCACACCTATATAGCATCTGTCCAAATGAAAAAGGACTTATGCCAATCTGTCAATCATGGGTGTCAGACTGGTGCCAAACTGGCGAAACAGGTTTCAAGCGCTACTCAGAATGTTGACTTATCACTACATGAGCCCGAGTCTCAAAATCAAGAAAAATCCCTCTCAAACCATTTACCCCAAAAGAGATCTTCCACAATCAAAATGAATCAAAATCAGCCACCTTAAACCTTCAAATAGTCAACTACATGAAGAGTAATAAATATACAGTATGACACAGTCATCATTGTTTTGGAAAATACACAACAATCTCATATACATTGTAGGTTGGGCTGGCTCTTTCCTCAGAGCCCCAGTTTTAAAGGGGCTTCAGTGCTATTCAAGGCATCCATCGCCCATCCTTTCAACATTGAGACCATTGAAAAAAACAGGCCATGTCGGGCCATGACCCTAAAGCCCGATGCGCAAGGGGAACCAATAAATTGTAGTACATGAACCTATCATCTCATGTGAACATCACTCACTCTAAACTAGGCCCTAGTATGCCTTGTGAACGTCAAACGTATGTCTGCTGCCGGACGCATGCATTGTGCGTCTGTGTATGTGTGTTTGCACTGTCACGTGTTTTACTTAGTTAATTAAGTGAATAATGAACGGTACCCATGATTGTGTGGGGTTATTTCATAGAAAAGGTTGGGGATGAAGATGGTTGGTGGAGTCACATGCCAGAAATATAAGCGAGCCCGAGTACCTGTCAGAAGCTGGAGTCACCTCTGGTATAAAACTTAATTCCTTTCTCCTGTTCCATTGTGTAGCTGTGTATGTGTGTTTGCACTGTCGCCTGTTTTACTTTGTTAATCGAGTGAATAATGAAAGGTACCAATGATTGTGTGAGATTATTTCACAGAAAAGGTTGGGGATGAAGATGGTTGGTGGAGTCATATGCCAGAAATATAAGCAAGCCCGAATACCTGTCAGAAGCTAGAGTCACCTCTGGTATAAAACTGTATTCCTTTCTTCTGTTCCATCACGGTCTTCACTGCAGTTCACTGGAGCTCACTGGAGCTCACTGGAGTTCACTGGAGCTCACTGGAGCTCACTGGAGTTCACTGGAGTTTACTGGTGTTCACTGGAGTTTACTGGAGTTCAATGGAGTTCACTGGAGCTCACCGGAGTTCACTGGAGCTCACTGGAGTTCACTGGAGCTCACTGGAGTTTACTGGTGTTCACTGCAGCTCACTGGAGCTCACTGGAGTTCACTGGAGTTCACTGGAGCTCACTGGAGTTCAATGGAGTTCATTAGAGTTTACTGGAGCTCACTGGAGTTCAATGGAGTTCACTGGAGTTTACTGGAGTTCACGTACTGTATTTTGACTGATTTGTGTAGACTACTGAGAGCTGTCACAGATCTGTATATAAACAATCTCAATATCCCTAGAGGAGGTCCCCGAGGATCACTTGGACAGACAAGCTTATACAAGACTCAAATAGGTGGAAAGAACAATCAAGAGTCTAGTATCAAGATGAGAGAGAAAAAATGAATGTGGCATTGGACTGGTCATACAATGAGAAAAGACAAAACACTAGCTTAAAAAATGAGAACACTAAAATGGAACTCACACGGTACAACAAAGAAGAGACCAACAGAGCAGAAACAAGGAGACTTGTCTATTTGTATATTTATGTTTTAAATGGAAAGATTTTAAAACCACCCAAGAAATAAGAGAAATATCTGGGCAAGAACTAATTTCTAAGGTGATTCGAAAGAGAAGATAGAAGTATGTGGGCCATTTGTGTCAAAGAAAAGAAACAAGAATAACGAGACAAGTCCTCACATGGGAAGTTGAGGGTAAACAGAAGAGAGGATGACCAAAAGAGACGATATGAAGAACATTGCCGAGGGAGGCAAAAAGAACTGGCATGCAATCAATGCAGGCGGTGATGACAGCAGCACAAGACAGAGATGGATGGCGAGACACCATTGAGGCCCTATGAGACGATATCGACACTGACAGGATGTAAGATGTAGATAGGAAGAAGATATTTATGTGGTACTTGAGGGCTCTTTTTGACGACACAGATCATCTCAGCATCCATGGAAGAAGTAAGACAAAAGGCTAGTTTAAAGTAAGAGAACAGAAATAGTAGAAAAAATGTTCAGAGGAGGAAACAAAGTTGCCAAAAAGGAAACACAGGCATTTAGAATAGGCAATTAGGCTAATATATAAGATTACTAAAAATGAAGTGAAGCTTTAAAGAGAGAAAAAAAATCTCTCTAAAAAAGAGAACTATTTTACAATGGCCATCAAGCCTTAAATGGTGCACGCATCAACCATCAGGATTTTCTGCCACCCTTTGTGTAAAAAAAAAAAAGATAAAGATTGCATTTATATCGCCCTTTCCACCGTTCTATGATCGGTCTCAAAGCACTTTAAAGTACTTTATGCCCTAGCAAGCATACCCCCTGAGGAGTACACAGTAAAGTGCAGCACTAATTCTGAAGCAGAAAAGTACTCGGTCCATCTAGATAGCAAGTGACCCCGTAAGATCCTTTTTTTGTTGTTGTTGTCGTTGTTGTTGTTGTTGTTGTTGTTAGGTCTACCTGCTGGTTTAGGCAAGGAAGATAAATGGGGAGTCAATGAATCAATCTTGGTACTGACATCATCAAACTCTTGCTATAATAACAAATGATTATTTTATGAAGATCTCAATATTGAAAATCATTCAAAACTTCTGTTACTGGAAACAAAACATTAGCATTTACATGGGAACTGAAAATCCACAGCAACTGAAGCACAAATATCACACACAGTCACATAAACAATCAAATTCCCTGAGATTTCTGAAGCACAGTTAAAAATAACCTATGAAAATATATTACTCTTTCTTCAAATAGGACATTCTGGTTCTCAGATATTAATTCAATTATGATTTCGTTAAACTCCTTTCTTCGACTCCTTTTCTTAAATGACCAGCCGTAATCACAGAGTAAAATCTCACATATAAAACAAAACACTCCATAACAAGGTCATAAGGATATAGTTAAGAGTATTACAGTAACATCAAATCGTTGCCACCCAGGAACATTGTCCTTGGTCAAAAATCAAATTTGGATATTTGATAAAATTCTCCCTGAACCAGTTGAATAATCTGGGTTCGGATGACATCGTCATGTGATGGATTTTCATGAAACTCAAATAAAAAGGAAATAATTGTACAGCTAGGTACCATTGAGTCCATTAGAAACCACACAGCTGGTGATTATCTACAAATTATCTTGCATTATGAAATATAAGAGATATTTATCATAATACTTCATGGACAAGATGGTACTTCAAGGCAAACCAACTGTCCTGTAGAACTTGTTGTAGAGCTTGTATAAGCCCTTTAAACCTAAGTATAGTGAGGAACTTTGTGTCAAAGGTCTTTCTGTCTCATGAAAACAATGTTCGAGTTTAGGAAGCCAGGTTTCAAACCACAAACCTCTTAATATGTATTGAATGTCTTCGCCATAATTGATCAACATTATTCGTTACAGGAAGGCTTGGGTTAAATCATGCAAAATCAAAACAAGATAACGCAATGAGTGGATGAAAAAATATCCTTAAACATGAGTCAAAGCAAATTCATTTCAACATGGAAATGTTTCTATCTAGACAAAACATCGGTGCAAAAAACAGAAAAAGTCCATTTTTAAATAATAAAATTCAATCCAATAGTATACTGACTGAAATCTACAATTACACTGCTCTGATAATATCATTAGAAGCCTTTATTGCCGCTTAGTGCAATGACTACAAAGGTGATGTTGGAAAAGAAAAATACAATTTGCATGTCATGTGATCTTCACTTTTCTGGACATCAAAGTCAACAGGGCACTGAACAAATCAAATCTGTGCCAGACAATTTTCAACTGATTCTGACCATAAAAGCCAAACAAATTATCCGGCAGATCCTACTGAGGTTCGAGGCCAAAAAAAGCATGCTTACTGTTTTTTGCAACATCACTGAAAAATGCAAAGACAAAGCATACAAGTATGAAACAGCATATCAAGTTTCTGAAAGCTATGTAGTTACAAAAGGTGTTCATGCTGATACATGGACTTAGGTCTAGAAATGTGATTGCTTTCTCTTCCTTCATCCTAATAACCCTGTTAGCCAAGCACTTCTCTGCCCTTTCCATAATACAAGTATTCAATAAAACTTCGCCTTCTTCATTGGTAGTGAAAATATGACTAGGAAAAAAAGTATGCCAATCAGATGATGAAAGAAAAAAAGTATGCCAATCAGATGATGAAAGAAAAAAAGTATGCCAATCAGATGATGAAGGGAAAAAAGTATGCCAATCAGATGATGACAGAAAAAAAGTATGCCAATCAAATGATGAAGGAAAAAAAGTATGCCAATCAGATGATGCCAATCAGATGATGAAGGAAAAAAAGTATGCCAATCAGATGATGAAAGAAAAAAAGTATGCCAATCAGATGATGAAGGAAGAAATGTAACAACCAAGAACATCAAACTCCACCCCCACCTTACGCCCACCCTCTCCAACACC
>JAOYNN010251411.1:0-10430 GCA_025770095.1 Goniobranchus kuniei
ATGCATATCTTATCAAATTTAGCTATTTCATTAGACTTCAACAATTCAAAAAGTTTCTTTGTATTTTCAGGCTCTGAATTAGGGCTTCTATAAATACCAGAGAGACATTTTACATAAAAATCATTTAAATTCCTTTTAGCTTATGTGCACTTCGGTGCGTTGTTATGCTAGCCTACCAGCGCATGAAGTGAAAATGATTTTTCTCTTTTCTGTTTTTTTTTTTTGTTTTGTTTTTTTAATTGTTTTTTGTTTTTTTTTTGCTGTGGCTGCAAAATTCTATTATACAGGCATTACTGGTTGGAAAGTTGTGATGTTATTTTTCCTCCTGACTGTAAGGCACTTCAAACTGTCAGTTTACTTTAATATGTGTACCACTTTAAGAAAGATGAAATCTGTATCAAACTTTGCAGGGAAATGTCTCTCTGGTAAGGAAAAAGGATTTGAGCCAAATATTTCTAATAAAGAATATCCAGAGTATCACCCTCAATTTCTTGCCATAGAAGACAAACTCTCAGTATAATGTTTCCTGAAGTGCTTTTGCTTATTGTCATGCTCTTTCAAGAACCAACATTTACGAGTGTTCATAAATGTATTAAACATGAAGAAAACACAGGGAAATTCTATTTCAAAGACCTATTTTTATTGAAATGTTCAGTGAGGAAAGTATAACTTTATTTTAACCCCCAAAAAGATCTTTCCATAGGTAATATAATACATTGTCGTTTTGGGAAGGCCAAAATAAGTTTTCTCATTTTCAAGTGTAATTCACAGTAAATTTTTTATGCAGGGTGTAACTTTGTTTTGGACACTCATATATAAGTTTTCAGTAACTTCTGCTACCAATGCCGGAATGCTAGAAAGTTGGCAAACTTTAAAGTTCAGTTTTTGCCGCGTGGTATCAAGAGTAGCATGAGTTCAATTCAAATCCTTACACATATTATTTTTATTATTACTATACTACATATATGTATTACTATTACAATGGACTGTAATCGGCTGTTAATGTCATTAACATTTATTTACATAACATAACCTCTTGCTGATCGTCACCACCTATAGCCAATGTATAGTCAAAATCGTAAATTTGTAATGTAACGATCTGCGATATTATAAAAAAAGAACTGAAAAAAAAACAGAATTTGACTGGATTTAAATTTAAACCATAACATATGATTAGTATACATTGTTAACTAGGTATTCCCAAATAAATATTTGATACCTTTTATTTCCTGAATTATGCCCAAATCATGTTTTTATTATGTCTTATCAATATTATATTCTCTCATGCTTACCTAAATATTAAGTCTTTTATCATTTCCTCTATTGCAGCCTTTGTTTCACATTATAATTTCCTTGTGGATAAATAAAGTGATTTGAATCTTGTTGACCGTTCCAAAGCGGTGATGTATTTTGGTATTTTGGTTACATGATCACGTAACAAAGTTTCTAGACCTCTAAAATCCTGCTCACCTTAATTCATAAGCGTAGACCTCAGAAAGATCAACCAAGATGCCTTAGCATAGAGGAACACGCATCATTCGTCAGATCTTATCATCAGTCTGATGGATCCCTGACTGTGCACGACGATTAATGATGGAGGCTTTTAACAACAGAAGATGGTTCTCAATAACCAATAGGGCCGAAGGCGTATTGTCATGAAGTTCGATACAAATTGGACAATAGATAATCTCCACAAGGCTGATCAACCAGAGATGCCAGATGAAGTCAATGCCGGCAGGGCCTTCTTTCAGGCAGCAGATTCATGGAAACACCTCAACCTGTTGTGTTTTAGGCTAGGTGGGCATTTCCCATGCTGCGACACTGACTCACTGTATCCTGAGAAAACGATTCCATCTATATCCATACAAGATAAGAATAATTCCTTGCAAAGTGAAGTAAACTGCTTCCCACAGTGAGTACAAGCTACAACCTTGTGTGACCGCAAGGGTTCGAGCCTCGTTAGTGTATGGTCAAGCTCATAACTGCAAGTCATCAGCGTTGTGTCCTTGGTTACGGCACTTTACTTCGTTTACCTCACTTGACTCAGGTGTGAATGAGTACCCGTCTCTGTCTGAAAAAATGTTTTCGTGCCTAGTAGGCTGCAAATCTTGTTCTAAATGTTTTGTGTTGCTGTTGGTCAGGGGAATAAACTGTCATTGTAAAGCGCCGTAAGCATGGCTACGCTATGGAACATGCACTATATAAATGCCATCTTTACTTTACTTTATCAGTACTTCCAATGTTTCGAATTTTGTCAGCAAATGGACCAGCAACAGGTGTTGTCTGGCATCTTTGGTCGACCAGCTTTCCCCTTGTGGAGATTATCCTTTGTCCATTTCGTATCAAATTTAAAGACAGTGTACTATACAATATCGTCTTATTGGGTATTGAGAACCATCTTCTGTTGTTGAAAGCCGTTAGGACTAATTGTCTTACACAGGTCGGGGATCCATCAGACTGGTGGTAAAATCTGATGATTGATGTATGTTCCTCCTTGGGGAAATGCTGAGGCATCTTGGTCAATCTTTCTAAGGACTGCGCTTATAAATTAAAGTGAGCAGGATTTCATCGGTCTAGAAACTTTGTTACATTATCACGTAAGCAAGATACCAAATGACATCACCACTTTAATGCATTTAAGAAGGACTTTGAATTGAATTGATGCTGCTTGTAATACCACTATATGAAAAAATCTACTTGAAAAGCTGCCTGATTTTTAAAAAAAATTATATTCCCTGAATAGCCTTTGAGATACAACCTTGATATTTTGCACAGTGATGTTGCCAACTTTCATTAGTAACGGAAATTACGGTAACTTATATGAGAGTCCAAAATAAAGTTACTCCCTATGTTATATATTATACAGTTTTATTCAGTACAACTCAGATATATTATGTTCATAATAAGTAATAAACAGATTGACTCTCATGAATCATACTGGTTAGGAGTTAGTTTCTTTATTATGTGTAAGACTACAAATATCTGTATCTGGTAGGGTATTTTTCCCCATATATGATTAATACATTTATTGCAACTGATTATGTAATAAAAGTAGTGGCATTTTAATATCTATGTCATTCTTTTTTCTTGCAAAATACTCCTCATACAGGGTGACACACAAAAAAAGCGCTCTCTGCAAAGTCTCAATAATTTAGTTAAAAAGGCAGCTATAGCAATCAAAATGTGACACAATCAACTGTACTTTAAGCCAAAATGGTTGGGAGAATTTCCTAAACATATTTATAAAACTGTGGAAATGGTGGCGAAAAACAAAATACAGCCTGTTTTAAATCGAGGCCAAAATTAAATATGCATTCAAATTCAAGAAGGTTGAGTAACTGTACAAAATTCAAACAGAAATGAGGTGAAAGTCTGACTTTTTAAACTTTGAAAGTGTGTAAAACAATTACAAGGAAGTGAGTAAAGGCATATTGAATACACTTTTCAAGAAAACAAAAGCGGTATTGATCATTGTTTACACACGTTGTTTGCTGATTCCTCTACTGTCAACTTTATCCCAAAACTTCTGTAGCGTTGAAATTTAGCGCTATTTTGTCAGCTTTTGGGGATTTCCTTCCTCGTCCTCAAATCAGAAAGGGCCTACAAGTCCACTAGCGTTGTAAGCCATCCATGTCATGCCCCTGATAGAGTATAGGGGACGTTCATGGACATAATCGGGTGGATGGATTGACCAGTAAACCCAATTTCTTGAAGTCACATTTCTTGCAAGCAAAAAATGTGCTTTGTAAGAAAACCACATGTTCTCTAACCATTTTATCCATTTCCTTGTCATTGATTTACTCACTTTCAATGTCTGCAGCGTCAAACTCTCATTTTGTTTCTATTTGAACTGTGCACAGTTACTCGACATTCTTGAATTTTAATGCCTATTTTAATTTTGGCCTCGATTACAAAAAAGGGTCATATTTCATTTTTCACCACCATTTCCACATTTTTAAAAAGCTGTTTACGAAACTTTCCCAAACCTTTTGGCCATAAATATAATTGATTGTGTCAAATTTTCGTTGCTGTAGCTGCCTCATTGACAAAGTTATGAAAACTTTACAGAGAGCACTTTTTTTTGTATCACCCTGTATAAATAACAGCTTTCTATGTAACACTACAAATTATCAAATTATATACTTTATATGCTTCCGGCATGCAGCTTTAAATAAGCATCCCAAAATCTTTATATTTGGAAGCCTGGTGGATCAATGATCAAACATTCAGGATATTGTTTGCAGTGTGAGGTGAATATGATCACGAGGGAGTGATTGTCTGGGTAGCAAATTGTCATAGATAACTGAATTACAGCTGATTAGTCAGCCTATCCTTAACACCTGCTACCGTCATGTCTAACAGGATCTAAATCAGTGATTTGGCAATGGTCCCATTATATTGAGCCCATGTAAAGGATGTTGCCATAATTTATTACTTTATATTATATTGCAACTATATTATAATTTATCACTTTTAAATACTGACATTCCCATTTTCTATACATGTAAGTCTGATGAAAAGAGTTTTCAGGTAGTTTTCTTATTTTCCGCTTTTCTCTCTTTACACTGTACGGTTAAGTGTCATACGATGACACAACAAAGTTGCTGTAAACAATATTTGTTGCCTGCAATACAACACGGAAACAAATTTGAACAACGTATGATAGCAGTGAGGATCCAAATTGATAATTATTTTAGAAACTGCAACAATGTATCATTCCTTTCTTTTTTATTTTCTCTGTTGGTGATATAAATGTTTCATAGTTTGTGCTTTGTTTTTGCATAATTTTGTTTCAAATTCTTGTTTCAGGCTTTAGTAAGGTTTTTGGTTTCAAGAAGTAATTTTTTAAAATGATTTTGCTGCAGATTTTCATTCAAAAGAAAGATGGCTGTGACCATATGCAGTGCTCCCGTTGTAACACAAATTTTTGTTATCGCTGTGGAGATCGCTACATCAACATCAAGCTCCTTGGAAATCACTGGAGTCGGTTTTCATTATTTGGATGCAAATACAGACTGTTGCCTGAAAAGCCAGCTCTAAGGAGGCTTGTTCGAGGGACCAATTTTGGTAAGTGATTCGATTTATCTCTCATGGTGGCATCTCTTTTGGAATTTTTTTTTTTTTTTTTTAACTTAAAATTAAAATTGTTTTCATCTTGGGTCCCTTTTGTCTTTAAAAACATACATATTATATGGCCACTTATAGTGCAACCCTCATTACAATTTTTTTTTATCAATCATAGTAGAAGAGTATTATTGGAAGATTTTCAACAAACACTGTCCATTCCTTATATAAATCAACAGTGCTTATATAGTGGCATTCTGCAAATATGCCCACCTCCCCAAAGGTGAAACTGGGTGTCGACTGTTCACTGCAATTTTTTGAAGTCCTTCCACTCATTTTTAAAAATTTGCATTTCTGGATACTGACAGGATGCCTCTTTCCCTAATGTCAGGACATATTTTACACATGGTCTTTCTCCATGATTTGTTTTCTGCACTAAAATCCAAACAATCAGGGGGCCATAGAACTCATTATAGTTCATCTGCATGCCCTCTTTCATTGAAACAATAACTCTAACTCATCCAATTCCGGAACAGAACAAAACCAACGAAGAATCACGACACCTAATCACTTCATGGTTATCTCTCGCTCGAGACGCACGCTATTTTCTTGTTGTGATAGTTTTATTTCAATTTGGATTATTTTAAGTGTATTTTGCTTTGCATGAAGACTCCTAATTTTGACTTCCGCATGGCGGCACCATCAGGTTTCTCCTTATTAATTATATTTGTAGACTTCGCTGAAGCTACGCAATGGACGGTGAAAATCCTTTACATGAGTCTCATGAGGAACACGGCAGAAAGTCAAAATAAATAAAGCTCAACACGGTTGAGGTCTCTTCTTTTTAATTATACTTGTAGACTTCGCTGAAGCTACGCAATGAAAGATGAAATTCCTCCACTTGAGTCATAATTTTGACGTCTGCTTGGCGGAACCATCAAAATAAATAAAACTGAACATGATTGGGGTGTCTCCCCTTATTAATTATACTTGTGGACTTTACTGAAGCTACGCAATGAAGGTAAAAAAATGTTCACATGAGTCATAATTTTGACGTCTGTATGGCCGAACCGTCAAAATAAATAAAACTCAACACGATTGAGGTCTCTCCTTATTAATTATACTTGCAAACTTCGCTGAAGCTACACAATGAAATATGAAAATCCTTCACTTGAATCATAATTTTGAAGTCCCTACGGCGGAAGCGTAAAAATCTCTAAAAGGGAAAATAAGTGACAAACAAAAGCCACAGAATAAAAATTGCGATTCCGGCAACAGGGAGCTAGCTATATGGCCCACCTTCATCGTCACCAGGAAAAACCAGTTACAAACCGACTGAAAAAGACAGACAAGATGATAGGCCTGCAGTTGCGCCTAGGCCCCAAAGCGAATCCCATTGCATTTAGAACATTTTGCAGATCTTATCCTTAAACTAAGAACTACACAGTTTGTGAATATCAAACAGCTAGTAATAAACCATCCCCATTCGACAGCAGAAGACCCGCCCATAGACCATCCCTCAAGATCTCATGAAAGCCAGGGAGAAACTGATAGCCCTATGAACCCCCTAGATATGCTCTACAATCTAGCAGAAGAGGAAATAAACCTTCTTGGTGAGGAAATGAAAGACGAGAAGGGCAATAGTGAGCTGGCAGGGTTAGCCAATTTTTTCCAATGCAATGAGGCGAAAGGGGACAACATTAGTGAGGACCTGGCAATGTGAAACAAATACAGGGGCTTGTACATCGGTTTATGTGGAAGAGATAAAATCAAAACTGGGAAATATTTATTCTTAAAGAACACACCCAACATTCAGGTAGGCCGACCACAGGTTTGAGGTTTTGCCTGGACAATGCAGATGAAAAGATCTGGTCTTACAAAGAGTGCAATGCATTGCTACGAAGACAGTAATTACTTAGGCCATGTGTATTGACCACATACACACACAAAACAAAACAAAAACAAACAAAAAACTTAAGAAGGAAGGATGGACCCACAAAATCTAAATAAATTGCTGATGGGTCAGATTAGAATCTTACCGCTTTGTTCGCAAACTTAACCAAATTAGAAAAGACAATATAAACGATATTCTTAATGAACGATTTCTACAATTGTGTAAATCACAGGGGAATCTGATAAACGCCGCTGAGTTTTTAATTTGGTGACAATTTGAATGATGAATTGAAATGCATTTGAGAAACCACGAAACAAAGGATGGCCGGACCAGGACCAGATTCCATGCCTTTTACAAAGATGAAGAAAACGACCGTCGACGGTGTATGTATCCTCTATGGCGGCAGCAGAGGGAACGGGATGAAATGTCAAATGTTTCAAAGTAGGCCTACATGCTTCGAACAAACAGTTCGACCAGAATCAGGACCAGTAAAACAAGAAGTACAAGTGAACATATACTGTTGGCAACTTTGTAGCCAGGAAAACAGCCAGTGCTATGAAGAATAGGTTACGATGAACTTATGAATGAACTCTGCTAGAGGAACGTAAACTATCAGTAGTATCAATTCAGCTAAATCAGCAGTGTCGAGTATAAGTTCAGTGTCAGACAAACGTTTGACATTAGAACTTCCGCTTGAGAGGCAAGTCATGAAGAGGATTTTCAATTGTTGCCCAATAATACCCATTGTATCAGAAACCTGGAATCCAGACAATGTGTTGGGCCTTCTGAGAAAATGGGTACTGACTATTATGTTTTTCAAAAATTCTTATATATGAAGTGGAGGACGTATAAAGTTATTTTTATATTGACACACTACTAAAAATCGTAGCCTGGTAACACTGGCACTTCAGTGGAAAACGAAAGCAATCCACTGGACAGACGGTCGTGTGTTGTTGGCCCCATGTTGTTACCTCGTTTAAAAATCATTTGAAAAGGAAAAACCGCAGGCTGGCGTAGATCTAAACTAGTACATTTGCTAGTGGAAGAAAGGACAATTCTGTGGGGGAGTTGGCAACCTCAGACCATAAATCATGAGAAGTGTTGAAAAACATTTCTCAAACGAACGTGTGAACATACTTTAAAGATTTGTTGGTTTTGCTCCATTCCGGAATTGGATGAGTTAGAGTTACCAAATTAAACAAACTTATCTGGAAGTGCAGTTTAATTGGAACTCTGACAAGTCCAATGAAGGCAGAGCAGAACAAACGCCCGTCCCATAATCCTCATTCCCTCTTGAGTAGTTTGTTCTGTTATATGTTCACGTTCATTTTCACTAAGTGCGTTCAAGATCGATTGGGTGTCATGATTCTTCATTTGTTCTGCTCCGTCTTCATTGGACTTGTCAGAGTTCAAATTAAACTTCACTTCCAGGTAAGTTCGTTTGATTTGGTAATTTCATCTTTGGAAAGCAAAGAGTGGTAGCAAGAGAGGATGTGGCCATCCATGCAAGATCATATTGTTATGTGGTCTCATTACCCTTATTTGCTGTTTGTCCCTTCTATTACATTTCCTCTTTTTTGGTTAGTCATTAGGGGTCTTTCTCATATCCCAATGTGCCTAGTTTCTCATACAGTTTTGAGCATGATTAAATGTGCTTCCTCTTTGGCCTAAGCAACCACTCTGTTTGTCTCCGCATGTATAATATCAACTAATGGGGATGTCCTCTTTGGCTCTTTCTATCGACAAACCCTGACTAATGTGTCAAAAATAGAACAACTTCATAAATCCCTGTCCCAATTGAATGAAAGAGGATTCAGCACAACCAATATCATCTGAGGAGGTGATTTTAATCTACCAGATATAAATTGAGAAACAAATGCAGTGAGACAAAATCCACAATATAAAAAGGAAATCAGCGAACAGTTGATTGAACTTTCAGATGATTTCAATCTCACTCAGGTTGTTAAAGAAAGCACAAGACAAAATAATTCCTGGCCATTCTATTTACCACAAATCCTGACTTAGTGGAAACGCCCTCGATCTTTCCGGGAATGAGTGATCATGAAATTGTAGTATGCAATGTTCACATAAAAGCAAAACTTACCACACGAATCCCGTGCCAAATTTTCATCCATAAAAAGAGCAATGTAAAAGCAATCAAACCTTACAAAGAGAATTTACTTCTTTTTCAATTGAAGCAATTGAAAGCGATATAAATTCAATTTAGAACTGATTCAGATCTATCATGATGGATTTGATTAAGAAAAATATCCCAAAGAAAGTAATCATTGGAAAACCACATTTACCTTGGATGACCCCCAAGTTAAATCACTATCCGACGGAAACAAAGACACTTTAAAAAGGCTAAAAAATACAACAAAGAGCAAGACTGGAAAGAATTCAGAGAAATGCGCGCCTTGGTTCATTGAACAACTAAGAAATAAAAACAAAAACTACCTTAACAACTTTCTAGAAGATGAAAACATCCATGTACAATCAAAATCAAAGCCAAAGCTAACCAAATGTTTTTGGATGTACATAAGATCAAAACGCAAAGATACATCAGGAATAAGCGCTCTAAAAAGACCAGACGGAGCATAAGCCTCCAACTCATATGAAAAAGCAAACATTCTAAACGAGCAATACATGGGAGTATTCACTATAGAAGACCCCATTCTGCCAGAAATGAAGAAGAGTAACATTCCAACAGTGCCCAAAATTGAAATAAAGGAGAGTGGTATCATGAAACTACTACAAACCCTTGATCCATCAAAAGCTCCTGGGCTAGATCTCACACCAACTAGGATCCTGAAAGAGTATGCCACAGAAAAATTGCCCCATATCTAAAAATAATATTTCAACACTCTCTTGACTCAAGCCAAGTTCCAGACGGCTGGAAGTATGCCAACATATCAGCCATATTTGAAAAAGGAAAACGTGACATTGCATCCAATACCCACCATTATCACTAACACCTGTGCCCTGCAAGATACTAGAGCACCATAATATATCATTGCATCATGATTCACTATCAGAATTACAATGTATTAGCTGATCACCAACACAGCTTCAGAAAAAATTCATCATGCGAAACACAACTAGTGAACATGATTGAATCAGTCGCAAGGTCACTCGTTAACAAACAGCAAGTCGACCTTTTAGCCCTGGACTTTTCGAAGACATTCAATACCGTCCTGCACCAACGTCTACTACAAAAACTTGAGAGAAGTTAGGTGAGAGACATTGCCACCATGCATGAAACGGAGTCTGGCTATAAAAGTAAAGAGCAGTAGCAGAACCCTCTAACAGGGTTCTGAAACTGGGGCCACTCAAGTGAATCAATCCCTGTCATTTCAGGAGTTCCACAGGGCACAGTCCTGGGACCCTTATGTTTCCTTATATTTATAAATGACATAGGCGATGATCTGTCACCTTCAACGAACATAAAGCTGTTTGCAGATGACAGCCTCCT